>QFEU01000401.1:0-17040 GCA_003316345.1 Tricholoma terreum | reverse complement strand
ATGTGTATACCATTTCTCTTGATAGGATCTCCCCACATCTCCCATCCTGGTCTGACTCTGAAGCGATATCACAGCTGAGCGAGCTCTTGATACAAGGAAATCTAGAAATCGCTGCGGGGACATAGCATCCATTGGGAAAGAGGCACGATAATCGCAATGTGGCAATTTCACACGTTTTGATCGCGTGCTAGGGTAATCCACAGGTTGTGGCGTCAGCTCAGACAGTCGGGTCATTGAGTGGCATGGTGGTTGGGTGTACATCACTCATGATCGGGCATGCTAGAGCCATAGGGCCATTGGGTGGTTGGGTCGGACGGTCATGCCATCGGTGCTTGGTCACCAGGTGGCCTCAATTGGGCGGTTGCAATGGCCGTTGGTGCGCCTCGTGATGTGGTCCAACAATGCAATCTGGCCCGACGAACTTGATCTGGTCCGACACATGCAATCTGGCCCGAAGAACCTTGTCTCGTCCGACCCATGCAATCTGGCCCGACGAAGATTATGTGGTCCGACCCATGCAACATGGCCCGACCTATGTCATCTGGCCTGGTGTCTGCCAGATGGCTTAACCTCTGACCTTTGATGGATGAAGATGTGACGCCACAGTAAGGCAATTAAGTCATTAGTTCATGCAAGAGAGTCCGGAAAATTGCATGGGTCGGACCACATAACATCGGGTCAGGCCATATGCCACGAGTCTGACCAACCAAACCCACATTGTCCTTGCCGTGCCGCAGCAAATATGGTGGGGCAGATGACATCCATCGCAGCAGATGACACGTGGCCTTACCAAGCGAATGAATCAACCCCCAACATGCTGACCCAACATTCACCTGGTAGTCACTCTAAGGCTATAATAAATCACATTTCATGCCCGTTGTCATGCAATCATGACCAGAAAAAGGTCAGAGGTTAACCCAGAAGCCTGAAGCTGGGCCAGATGCCATCGGTCGGGCCAGATTGCATGGGTCGGACCACATCACGCGGGTTGGACCACATCACACGGGTCAGGCCATATGACATGGGTCGGACAAAATCGCGTAGGTCAGGAGGCTTAATTGCTATGAGTCAATTCATTCAACAGAATATTCACCATGCTATCTAGGCAACATCCAGCTTTGTATAAATGTCCAAAAATGTCCAATCTACAATGTCATAACGCTATGTACATGCAGGAAGTAATGATCATGTCCCTTAAATCTTCTTGTCTACCTTTCCAGCTCTTGCAGACCGACGTAAATGATGAAGAGCCAGAGGTGGGGACTCAGGTTGAGGTGACTCAGGCTTTACATCGCTAGGAATGGGTTGAGACGAGAATGTCAGCAGAACATCGAAAGCACTCAACGTCGTGAGTGGACTCAGATTCCCAAATCCCGTTGAGCGAGATCCTGTCATCTCCACTGATGCCCCCATATTTGTGAACCTTGGGGTAACGTTGCCAGGTCTGACAGGATATGGCGAGGCGATTGGGATATTCTCAGGAAATTCGGACTGCCCCGGGAGAGAAACATGAGTTTGAATCTCAATGTTGAAACAAGCCCCAGGTGGCGATGAGGGATTTGATGGCATTTGGATGCCCGCCGTTCGAGTTGCAATGACAGGTTCATTGGCTGATGTCTGGACTGCTTGGGCAACGTGCAGGGAGAAGTTCGGTGGGGAGGTTTGAATGGCCATGGATGATCTGGGATATGAGGGAATATCAAAAGCGAGCGATGGCGATGTTTGTACTTCAGCCACGATTCGACGTTCAGGCGTGTAGGGTGGCCTTGCAGGGAGCCGTATAAACAACGGAGGAGAGGCGTCTCGCTCCACAGCCCAACTCTCCCCAGCATATGACGATGACTGTCCATGTACTGTTGGCAGTGCAGAACCAGTCCGACTCTCACCCAATTCACGTAGGCCATTCACAGCAGCGAAGAGGGCGTTATTGCTCGCCTCTAGGTGCTGCAAACGACGAGTGATGGGCGGCCCAGCTGGAGGTTGGGCTGAAGATTGCCTGACGTTTAACCTGCTCAACGACAATGACATCTGCTCCAACGTTTGGAGCATTTGCTGATGTAGGGCCATCGACGCAGCCATACTGGAATCCATGGCATCCATTTGCGCGTCCATAGCATCTTGCCTCAACTGAACCTTCCGTAGAAATGGATCAGGAGGATTAGGACCAGCGTGGATTGTACTCCCGCCAGAAATCCAGATTGTGGGACGGCTAGAAGAACCTGCATCGTTCCGAGATGCTTTCGACTTCCCTATGTCCCGCTTCGATACGTTGCCCCGACATCGTTTGGCAGAGCGAGATGTCAAGGCTGACTCGTCATCCGAATCGGTCTTGAGATCCACCTTGTCATCATCCTCATCCTGGGCCTCCCCCTGCTTTTGTCTGGACACCCCTTTACTGTTGCTTCCAGATGTTCCCATCGGTTGACTACGAGCATGAGATTTGCTCCGTGGACGGGATGCATTGGGCATGCCAGAGGTGGTCGTCGCATGAGATTTACTATGGGGATGAACTTCCGCACTTCGAGCCATCCGCGCTGCGGCCCTTCTTTGTCGAGGAGGTGGGGACAACGATGGCAACCGACCAAAGATGTTCCATGTGAGCTCTTCTTCCTCTGTCATCGTCCTCCTATACCTTGACCAACCCTCCGGACATCTACTGCATTTGGCCTTCAACCGCCTACATTCCAGACATGAATGAGCCCCACGCACCACCACACATTCCACCAATAGCTCGAGCTTCCTCTTCTTCCAACATCGATCACAAGTTAACATATCGTCTTGAAGATCTGATCCAGGGGGGGGGATGCGTCCACAATGTTGAGGAGGAGGCCGAACGATCCCTCGAAGGTGTCGTCCGAACCCCGGTTTCTCATCCCGTTCTGCAGTCACTGGCCTTTTCCTAAGAACAGCAGACATAGGCTGATCTTCTTCCTCCCTCTTTACATTGGAGGCATCTTTGTCATCATCTATTTCAACGTATTTTGCACTCTTCATGCTCGATTTTTTGCATACCTCCACGGATCATGGCCGTTTTGCGCCGACCTTGATTACAGGGAGTTCACGACTAGCTCCGTGGTCGGCAGCTGGCAGTGGCATTGTTGGAACGGGATGAGCGAGTGGGGTGACGATATGGGGGGCGGGAGTAATCGCTGCGAGGCCCGGATGAGAATTCAGTACAATAGGCGGGTTGGGGGGCATGGTTGACTCCGACTCCAGGCTTTGGTGACCCTCAGGGGTTTCGTGTCTTTGAAGATCAGATCCCCGAGGGGAACCAGGAATTGGAGCTGTTAGAAGGGATGGCACTACACGTCGAAGGTCAGCAACATGGAAGAAATTAATTTATTGGAACACTTACCTGGTGTCAATGCCCGCTCTGCTTCATACCATTGAGGAACGGTCGGAAATCTTTCCACCCAGATCGAATTGTTGATTCGAGGATCATCACGCCAGACCGTCAAATAATTGATAACGCCTTGCCTGAAAGCGTGGGCTTGTGTAATGATGGCTCTTATTTACACATATTTACCATGCACATGATTACTGACAGGCAGAGGACCATGATTCTTATCTGGAACCATCATCATCACTGCCAGTAGTACTACATCGTCGTCTAGCTTGTTAATCCACACCTTGAGCTCGTTATTTCTCGGTCATCTCCGTTCACCCGCCTAGTGATTTCCTGTGCGAACACTGCACGGGGTTACAGCTTGGAACATTTCATTGTGGAGCGACATGAACATCCGAGAGGGGAGGAAATCGCTCGTTCCGGGGGCAAGGTTTGCTACCATAGCACCAACCTCTCTCTGTTGATGATAACCTTGTAAATAATGAACTTAAATAAATGAAGATGATGCTTACCACCAGAGTGGCAAGCTGTCGGGCGTGATCCAAGTTTGAAGGGTCACGGCGTAACTGCTCCAAAGATATTTCGACCTGTAGCATGGAAAGATATGCCCGGACTGATGCAATATCCACATGATCCTAAACGATTTCACAAGGAATTAAAGGCAGTGGCCAAGAAAAGAAGATGCAACACATACCAACGGAATAGACCTCGACTGAAGGAATTGTTCGACCGTGAGTTGTCTGTAGATTAGACTTTCCACCAGATCAAAGCACGTATCATATCAGCAATGAAGAGCCTGGATAATTGCATACATAGGGGGCAAAATGGGAGGTTGAGCAGTTGTTTCTGAGGACATTGTGCTGTAGAAGAATGGGTGTTGATAATCGAGGCAGCGAAGCGCATCAAAATCAACCTAGGGTCACATGGTCAGGCATCGCTTGGCACGATTACTAGGCAGGCAGCACACCAAAACTTTGATATCAAATAACAACCACATAACATATGCCAGGTAAGATCCACCCATGTTGAGTACCAGTAAATCTCTAAGTTTTCTCAGACTCAACTCATATTGACTCCTCCGCACTCGACCAAGAAATGCATAGTCTGGGCCAGACAGGCGTCGGGTTAGTCGACGCTGAACTCAATCTGTTCGCCCTTCCACCTCTCAAAAAGGCACAACACTCAGTAAACACCAGTCCAACGGTCGCACGGTCTGGCCCTAGTCGACTACCTGCAGCAGGCCATGTGCCATCAGCGCCCCAGGTTCCATCAAGTAAAACCGTCGAGCCGGCTGTAAGGTTTAACGAAGAGGTGCAGGTATATCCTATGGGAGGGCATCGTAATCCCTCGGCAAAGGTGAACGTCAGGCCTGCTTTTGCCAGAATGACAGCTCCTCCGAATAGTTACAAACGGCCACACCCAAAATCTGACGACGCAATGTCAGACGTTGAAACGGAATTGAACGTCTTGGATACGCCAACATCATCGCAGCAGGACCTAGACACCAGCACCTCGTTGAGCGATAGTGATGTAGAAATTGTCGATGGTGCTTCTGCAAGATTTCAATTTTTATCCATCAAACGTGCAGGTAGCGGGTCGTTCTCTCACATTTCCATGTCACGACTGAACAAGACTTCCGGGGACCACGCAGCTGATGAATCCCAGAAACCACGTCTAACACCCACTGTTCAGGCCTCACGCTTGCCAACCCGCGACAGGCAGAATGCGCCTGTTCCATTGACAGTAATACCAAGTGTCTTGCCTAGCAATCATGAAGGTAACTTTTGCGATCAAGCAGGCATACAGAGTCGGCGACGGAATCTACATGATGAGATGCAGCGTCTAATATCAGATATGGAGGAAGCCCGGCGGGAGGTGTCAAAGGAGGTGAGTATGCCCACGATTCACATGTACAATATCTAACACATGAGCAGGATTCAAGTTGGAGCATTGCTCAGGGCAGTGCTGCTGCGTATCACCTTGCAACTGCCACTGCCAACATCCAGAAGGAAATACATAAAAATTCAATTATGTTACAAGAACTGCTAGAGTTGGACAGGATACTAGAACATGCCTCCGAGCATGCCCACTCGGTTTTGACAAGAATCAAAGAAAAATCATAGAAACTGTTGTATTTAATCATAGAATTGACTTTTCATGTTGTACTTCAGTAGTTCTTGTCCAAGTCTTGGATCTGACCTTGTAAGTCAATCCAGTCATGATCTCTTATACCTAGTGTTTTAAGGTCCGGTCCAGTCCGGTTTTTTTGCCTTTTTTGGATGTAACTGCGACTGTAACTAGTTACAAAATGTCTGGATCATGGTGTAACTGTAACTGGACCGCACGTAATCAGTTAATACCGGTTATGCACTGGTCTATTGACCAGTCATAACCAGTCTATTTTAGGACCAGTTGGTAACCAGTCTTAACCAGTTTTAACTGCAGTTACAACTGGTATTCTGTATACTAATATTGCCACAGCTTCAAGCTGACTAGCTTGTATTGCGCATTTATTGGGTGAGGCTTTGAGATTGCCAACCTGAGTATGTGACCGATTCTATAGCGCAGATGGAGGCGCACAATTCTTGTCTATGACACCAAGCGATCCGGCTCACCTGCGAGACATTATTTACATTTCACCAGTTTTGACAAATCAACTCAACCCAATTAGTTGAACATGCATAACACGTCGTAGAAGAATCCGATTGCCTTGCGTTACAGACGGGAAACGTGCGCCCACATCCGCACTACAGATTTGCTCTATTGCACAAGTTGTAATTCTCAAAACCACACCCAATATATGCAAAGGGATAATGGGCCAAGGTTATATTACCAAGTCAGGACTATAGAAATCAGTTTGGTCATATCTCACTCATTTATGGATGGATTTGGATGACCCAGGAACTGATATGATCCGAAATTGTCACAGCATGCTACTCATGTACGTATCTAAGACCGTGGTTCGGTCTTAGACCGGTTATAACCAGTTTTTCGTCAGTTACGATGTTTTTACACATTGCACATATCTGTAACTGCAACCATACTATAACTGGACATAACTGGACTGATAGTCCGGTTACATCGGTCACAGTCCGGTCCAGTTTCGGGCTTTTTTGCAGTTACAATGACCGGACCTTTAAACACTACATTTAGGTAGTAGCACAGGGCCTGAGAATTGTTAGATATGTATGACCTGACAACAGTTAGCTCGTCCGAGGTTGCCATCTGATCCGCCACTTGTTGTGTGGTCTGTGTAACAGGTTGGAATCCTGTTCAAGAGAAGGCCTTAAACTCGTCATGCACCAAGCAGAGTATGATCCAGTTTATAGGAGGCAATACTATGCTAATGCGGTGACAAAGTAAAAGGTTCTACCTTACATAAGCAAAGTTGTTGTAGGTAAAGGTCCAGCCAAACAATACCCCCGGGGGTGTAGCTAGACTAGAAGCGACCCCTTACATTACCCCCCTTTGAGATTGCTAACAAAGCAATCTGAAACCGTAAGTAAAGAAATATCAATAAAAAGGTATCAAAGAATGAAGGTAATAAGTTGGATAGGTGATCAATACAGAGCGCACCAGTAAAAATATCAATCAATGAATGTAAAGACCACAACATCTCAAATAGGATCGCAATAATACATGCAGGTAATGGGGAAAATATCCCATTACCTGTTAGCACCAGTCTTGATGACACCTTGAAGCGTATAGAAGACTGACCCCTGATCACCAATGCGAATCCCACAATTTGGGTATCTCATCGCCCTCTAGCAGATGGTCCGAATTATAGAGGGATGGTAGATAGGTATCCAGTGTGTGAAGTCATAAGAGTTCTGGTACTGAACACCATCCCCATTACCTCCTGACTCTCAATCCTGCAGGCAAGTGAGAGTCTAGGGGTAGCGATGGCTTGTAGGTGGAAGTGCGATCTCATTGTCCTCTATGAGGTTGTTGGACCTATAGAGGAATGGTGGATGAGCATTCAACATTCCAGTTATGGAGTTGAACACCAGCCCCATCCGTCTCCTGGCTCTCAGTTGTGGTGACAACGCGAAGGCCTAGGGACAGCAATGGTGTGTGGGAGCACATATGATGAAGGTGTCCCATGTCTGTCATAGTTGACTTCACCTACAGGGTCTGGTCCTAAGACCATATCCCATAGTGAGCTCCAAGGTGGGCTCAGATGCATGTGCGATATGTACATGATAGCATACAGTTGTCTACATAGCAGTGGGCATGAACACCAACCACTAAAAGTCGGGGAGGAGCTCAGGCAGATGCCTGAGTCGCTCCGCTACAAGGTCCGGATTGACAAAGCTAGGCATGCGGCCTAGCTCCATGTCCTCATTCCCTGGTGATGGTTCAGATTGTTGCATGGCCCAAATGGCCATTGCAACCACACTGATATAGACCAGGAATATCACACCATATATGATATAAGTAGCGATCATTGGGATCATTGGGATGGACTTGTGGGTGGAGGAATAAGATAAAGCGAACAAGTCAGAGACTTGTTGCTTATAAGATCGGAAATTAAAAGTTAAATCACCGATGACAGTTTAGAATGAGTGGCCAGTCACCATCACAACTGCAGGGTTTAACATATATGAACAAATGAAAGATATTTCTTCTCATCATCAAAGTGTCTTGGGTGCTTTTGAAGGAGAAGGTAGTTGCAAGAATTTGAAACTTTCGTTTGGGGTCATTGGTATGGACTCGAGGCTCCTCGTGCCTCGGGACCTCTCGTGTAGGTATATATACCCCATATGCCCTTTCAAAATTTCATTCCAGATGCATATCTGGTATTCCCTCCCCCTCTAAAAGAAAGAGGAAGGTGTATCATATTTGAATTACATCCAGCGTAACTGCACTGAGCATAATTATTATAAAGGGGTATGCCCCTTCAGATTGGTACCACGGCCCACTGTTCCCTATTTCACTATGGAGCGATCAAGGGTGAGGCACTCATGAATACAGAGTGTTGCCTCATGGGGGTGGCAGTGGAAGTAAGTAGCTGGTTCCAGCTACAAGGGTGGTGTACAATGTACCATCCAGTGGATTGAAATAACTCTAGTTGAGGGGTTGTGTCCCTCAACTGCAGAGTCTGATTCGACGCGACGACACCAGTGTTGTCGGTCACACAAAGATCACGTGTGACCGCGTGCACGCATATCGTTACCGTTGTGTCACAACAACGGTCATTCTAACGTTGACAAGGTGTGCGTCAATGGACGCACACATCCCTTGGATCATCTGGAAGATAGTCAGCACTTATGCTGGCCATCAACGGATCTTGAAGACATCAGAGGTGTGGGGGCCCACAGGGGTAAAGTCGGCAGGCAAGAGGACTTGTCCGCCGGCTGGTGTACTGCACATTTGGGCTGTATCCGGTGAGTACAGCCTTTTGCTTGGGCTTGGTATGCTGCTAACGAAGTTTGTAACTTCATTTCAGCCCTCGGACACATATCTGGATGACAACGACCAACTGCGTCGCTGCTGTGCAGTTTCGGTACACGCAATCGGCAGTTTGACGAGGGTGTGGGCTCTGGGAGCCCACTCAGTTGTGTTGTCAATCCCTCCCTCAGATAATCCAGACGTTAGCCAGCGCTGACACTGGCCATTCACGGATCTCGGAAGCGACGACGGTGTGGGCAAGGAGACGGTCGTCGAATGACAAGACTTGTTTTGTCATTGGGTAACGTTCTGGGGGTGTACTCAGTGAGTACACCCTTTACCTTCTAGTTTTACTTGTTAATGAAGTTCGTAGCTTTGTCCCAGCCCCTACGCCCGTATCTGAACATCTACCACCACCAACGGCAACGCTAGCCGTTGCGTGTCTCGTTGATGGGGGTACTCAGTCCCCACATTTGTATTCGGGCGCCACCCGCCAACTGCGTGGATATACGCAGTCTCGGCATGTGGGATCGACAGGAGCCATGCACATCAGCACCTCCCATGGACTATCCGGACGACAGTCAGCGTTAGCACTGGCCGTTGACGGATCCCAGATGTGAGAGGTACGTGGCCCGTTAGAACCACTGGGGCAGCGCATCATACGCTGCCTTGCATTTACTGATGTTCTCGGTCGTCGAATAACGATAATTGTCGTTTGACAATCCTTCTAGGACCAAACTCAATGCCAACGCGTCTGCTTTCTTGTTTGGCATCCCTACGTGGTTCAGGATTCCTGACCACGTTCCCTTTCCATTTCACCAATGGAGATGACACTTAGTTCATCTCGTTGGTTGGTAATCTATGTCCGTCTTGTCCTACAGATGAGACGGCTCTCGTCTTTCTCTGGTGCTGACTACATACGAACGTATCGTTGCGTTTGTTTGTTTCAGTAACAGCCTGTTTTCCCCATCGTTCTATATGATAGGGGTTCTCTTGGTTAGGATAGGACATGCGTCAATTGTGCATGTCCCTCTCAGTGGTATGGACTAACGGTGGTAACGACAAATGTCGTTACCTGCCTTCCGTTAGGTCTCAACATTGTGTACTGATTATGTACGAATGTGCTGTGTTCGTTCGTTTCGTGGCCAGGCAAAGTTCCTGATGTTATTAGGTGCATCTGGTACCTTGTACTCGCTAAGGTCTCTAGCCATTGAGTAACAATTCTCGTCATTCGACGGCCCTATTGCTTCGTTGTTGTATGCAGCCCTGGCTGGGTCACTAACTGCTCGTCTGTTGACGAGCTGCGGTGGCATGCTGGTCAAGCTTGCCTCTTGTGTTAGCAGCTTCTGCATGGGTGTCAAACAACTACTATCGTTCTTCAGCATCAGAAGCTCATTACTTGGGCTTAGTAGCTTGTAGGCCACATGAAGCATCTGAGCTGCATGGTACAGCGAATGTAGCACTGTTATGCAGTAGGTAACATATTGTTTCCAAGTGTTTTGATTTCTTGAGGGGTATGGTAGCATGGTCTCGCTACCACTGTCCTCGCCCCTTTTGCCTCGCAATACAGCGAGGCACTCAAGATTTTCAGTCAGGAATATGTTTTCCTGATCATACTAGTTCTCTTCAGGGGATTGTTTACAGCACATTGCAGAATGACAACTATCATTCTCTAGCTGCATTATTTCACCACCTGGTTTCCATAGGTAGTGATATGAGTGGCTCATTAGTACCATCTCAAATGGTACTAATTGTGCTGCCAATGTACTAGATGTTTCGAACTGCGAAACAATCCTAGTCCAATGCCATTGTGGGTTCTCGAGGGTCAAAGGATTCAGTGCAAGCATGGGCAAATGTCCATGGTAGCTACGTTGACAAATAATTGTATTCATCTGTCCAGTTGGTCCATAACATTTAAGGATTGCAATGTACAGTGTAAATTGCGCTGTCGTGCAATTATTGATATGTTTTGGTAATGATTTTTTTTTGTCTCGTAGGTGTAGCCTCTTGGTGCTACCACCTTCGCCCCTTTTGCTTTGCAACCTGGCGAAGCATACCAAACTTCCCATCAGAATAGCTTTATCCTGATGTGGACTGTCTCGTAGGGCTTTGATATTGTAGCGATCAACGCTACGGACTATTTTGAGGTGTTGTACACCTCTATGTTGTCATACCAATGTCCTAGCATTTCTGCATGGGCTCGTTTGGCCACTACCTTGGTGCTAGGTACATACGACTTCCATTTCTCATGTAACTTGCGAACAAGGTCTCGTTTGCATGTACAATTGAGTTTTTGGGTGGAGTTTTCCACCTGTAGAATAGTATGTGTGCTGTATTTGAAGTGGCCCACATTTCTTTGTAAAATGTCTGAGTGATGATGATTCTTGTCGTCCCTCAGTATCATTTGCTTTATGTCAGATGGCCATCCACGCTTCCCTGCGTGGATGCCATCACCAACATTCTCTGATTTGAAACCAGGGTTCCCTGGTTCTACGGTTACTTGTGCGTCACTACGCACAAGTGAACTTGAGACTTTTGAATAGCAAGGATCACTATTCTTTGTTGTACTGGGGTCAACATCTGGTGGTCGACTCTGTTTTTCTTTGCGAGTGACATCATGGACATCAAGACCTCGTTCAATGATGAGGCTCTTAGAGTCCAGGTGAACATCTTGACATTCGCTTTCGACACTCTTTGGTTTATTCGCTGGTGGTGTAGCTAAGCACATCTATGAATCATCAGTCCTACGAACGACTTCTCATTCGCAGCTGGTATTTGTTGTTGAGGGCTGGATTGATTCCTCAACTCAAACATCATCATAACACACATCTTGGGCATCAGGAACTTCAGGTCCTGGTCCCAATGATACATGTGGTTCTATTGCGACAGAACAGACTGTGTCGTTCCTAATCATCTCAGGGTAATCATGAGGGTAAGTGGGATAACTAGGCCCCACTTGTTCACTCGGGATGGATGGTTTCATCTCAACAGAAATAATTGTTCCTGTTCGAGAGCTTGGTACATCCAGAGCTGAGTTGGGTCTGACAAGGTTCTTGGTGAATCGCTCATTAGTGATTTGCTCTGAATCATTGTTGTCAGGACCTTTGAGAGGACTGAGTCCTCTCATCGGGAGTGGCTTGTTCCTCCATTCAAGAAGGACACTGTTTCAGGCTCGAGAGGGATTTCTGATTCCCTCTTGACAATCCTTACTTGTTGCGAGTTGAGGAGGACACTCCTCATCCTGTAACACTGGTTGATCTTTGTTCATCTTGCGTCGACTTGCGCGCGAGGTAATAGATGCGAAAGGAGCATAAGTCCTTTTGGCTGTTTGCTTGAGGCTTCTCGTAGGCCTCAATCTTAACTCATTCATTGGTATCACATCCAGTGGACATGGTTCTGATGGACGTGCCTGAGTTATGTCATTCACTGCAAAAGGGTCTTGAGCTTGAGTGGGATCAGAAGTTCCGACTCCCTTGTTCGAAGACAAGGTTTCTACCTCTGCAGGAGAGTTACGAGAACAAGTGGGATCACAAGTCCCCACTTGTTCATTCGGAACTGATTGCTTCATCTCAACAGGAGCAACTAGCCCTGTTCAAGATCTGGGTACTTTTGTACTAGGTGCAGCTGCTTCTGCCATTGGGCTAGCAGCTGACCTTTGAATCACTGGTTCTGGGTGTAAATCGCCTCGCAATTTCGCCTTTTTTGCCTTTCGATCACGATAGGATTCTGCCAATGATGTGAGCATGGCTATGTACACATCCATGTACATCTTTGCATCTGCTCGTCTTCTGCGAAGCGAGGGCAACATGTCTCGAAAGCAGTCACGGCTCGCTTTCATGAGGTTGTGCTTAGCTGTCTCGGATTTTACTCCATACAGCTCCCAGATATTGGCTTCTTGATGACGGATGGTATCAGACTCGAGCGTTTTACGCTCTGTGTCCGTCAACTCATCGCATAGAGAGTTTTGTGAACTACTCAGGTTTGCACTAGCCAAACGATTTGCTAAATATAACTCATAGTGTTTCTGAACCCTCGACTTATCATAATGATGATCGAAAGTTAGATTAGAGTTGTCTAACGTCATAACGCCGCATGTATCGTGTCATTGACTGATGGGGATGGAAGGCTTCATTTCCGAACTGACCGAGGCTCTCACGACATGTTCATTGCATCGTTGAGGGAGCCCTAGGTCTTGAGTCAATCCCTTAGTGGATTTTCGAGGCTGGAGAGGGTGTAATAACCCTCTTTCCTCATAGTTGGTCTTAGGAGGTACACTAAGCCCTCCAAAGGCTTTGACAGGGTTTAACCGAGATTTAGAATAAGATTGGTCAGGCTCAGTGAGCCCTGACACTTTCTTATGCTTAGAAGAGTGTAACGATAGGGTCTCAGATCCTCACTTATAGTTATTTGATAAGTGTGCATCATCGTTGCATAACGACGTGGCTGCATGGTCACTCGACGCGTCGCGTTTTCGAGGCTTATCCTGAGTCCTTGATGATACTGACAAGTCATCAGAAGCTTTCGTAGAGTTACGAGAGCCCAACAATGGTTTTTCAGAGCTTATATATAGCTTTCTGAAGTGATATACATTGATACATGCGCGCGATGATGTGGCTGCACAGCCACTCGACGCGTCGCATTTTCGAGGCTTTTCGTGAGTCCTGGTTGGTACTAATGAGTCACCAGGGACTTTCCTGGCCATAGGGGAGCCAGAAAACGAGCCTGGGACATGCAAATCTGTATTATGAAGTGTAGTCTGGTGGACTTGATAATTCCCCTCAGACATACATGCATTGAGACTTCTAGGATATCTCCTAGTGACCACAGGTAGAGATCCCTGAGACATGACTAGTTACAGGCCTTAGAAGATAGCTAGCACAGCTCTCTTGAAAGGAACAGACAATAGAGAGGTCCAGATCAAGATTTGGTTGAGTTGTGACCTGGGAGTGAGAATGGGGTAGAGGAGCCTGTAGATCCAGAGCAGGGTATACCAGGGGGTAGCCAGGGACTACAGGGGTCCAGAAGAGAAGGGAATAGTAAAGAAGATAGGGAGTTAAGTTCAGGGAGTGTGGTTGTCAAGTGGTGTAGTGTGATGAGCTGGCAGTTCAAGCTCTAGCTCACCACAAGTCCCAGCCTCAAAGGAGGTATCAGAAGAGGGTATAGTGAAGGTAGGAAGGCTAGAAGATAGCTTAGAAAGCTCTCTTGAAGCAGTGGAACAGCTATGGACAGACAGCAATGAAAACTGCTGACTGATGAGCTGGCAGTGATACTGTGGCCTAAAGAAGGCCCCAGCTCAGAGAGAGGATATAGATCACTCTTATAAGGGCCTAAGAGAGTCCTAGAGCCAGGGAAAGTCCAGGGAGAGCAGGGGACCAGAGTGAGGTTGACAGATGAGTGATGAGGTGGCAGAGAGGGTGTGGGAAAAGGGCTATAGCTGGGAATCCCAGGCTATAGGAAGATAGGGAGAGAAGAGACTAGAGCAGAAGGGAGATGGGAAGAGAGTGGAAGGAGTGTGGTTGGTTGAGTGAGAGTGAGAGTGAAGCAAGGAGTGTGAGTGGTTGCTGGTATAGCTGGTATTGCTTGTATAGCTAATGTACTCAAAAAAGTGTAACAGGTTAGAATCCTGTTCAAGAGAAGGCCTTAAACTTGTCGTGCACCAAGCAGAGTAATCTAGTTTATAGGAGGCAATACTATGCTAATGCGGTGACAAAGTAAAAGGTTCTACCTTACATAAGCAAAGTTGTTGTAGGTAAAGGTCCAGCCAAACAATACCCCCGTGTAGCTAGACTAGAAGCAACCCCTTACAGTCTGACAGTGATGCATTGATGTATGACCCAACAGTGTTTAGCTTGCGCAATGTTGACATATTGGCGCATGGCCTGGGAATTGTTAGCTCGCCCAACGTTGGGCTGTGGCCTGCCACTGCCATCTAGCCTGACATTGACATATTAGCATATCACCCAAGCATTGTTAGCTCGCCCAATGCTACGATATGGTCCAATACTTGCCATGTGGCCCGAGAACTGTTAGCTCGCCCAACGTTGCTATGTGGCCTGCCACTTGCCATGTGGTCCGACATTCACATGCTAGCACATGGCCCAAGAATCGTTCGCTCGCCGGACGCTGCCATATGGTCCGATCATTGCTATGTGGCCTGAGATTGACATTTTAGGACATGGCCCGAGAATGTTTAGCTTGCCCAACCTCACCATGTGGCCCGACATTGCTCCCATATGCTTAACAACCTGTTGCCTCTTGTTTTAGGTGCTTATTGATCTAGCCCATCACCACTCGCTCGTCTAGATTTGTCTAGATTCCCCGTGCACCTGATCGAGTATGCAAAATGGATGACATTCACATATAATAGTAACTCTAACCCATATACCATGGACCAGCCAATGATGTATTTTGCACCAGTATGATGGGCTAGCCAAGGTGGGCCCATAGTGCTAGATATAGACAATGTAAATGGGTGGCCCAATGCTCAGAAAATTGCTACTATTTAATAGGATGGGCCCACCCCCCTAGGTGGTGTCAGTGATGCTCAATTGTCAGGCCAGATAACAGTTGTCAGGCCAGATAGCAAATGTTGGGCCAGATGGCAACTTCAGGCAAACTAAGCATTGTCGGATCATATGTCAATATGTCATTGTCAGGCCACATGTCAAGTGTTGGGCCAGATGGCAACATCAGGCAAGCTAAACATTATCGGGTCAGATGTCAATGCATCACTGTCGGGCCACATTGACAAGTGGCGGGCCAGATGGCAATGTCGGGCAAGCTAAACTCAGGCCAGATGGCAACATCAGGTGAGCTAAACATTGTCAGGTCAGATGTCAATGTGTCATTGTCAGGCCACATGGCAATTGTCGGGCCAGATGGCAGCATCAGGTGAGCTAAATGTTATTGTGTCATATGTCAATGCATCTCTGTCAGGCCACATTGACAAGTGGCAGGCCAGATGAAAACATTGGGTCAGCTAAACATTGTCGGGTCAGATGTCAATGCATCATTGTCAGGCCGCATGGCAAGTGTCGGGCCAGTTGGTAACATCAGGCAAGCTAAACATGATCGGGTCAGATATCAATGCATCACTTTCGGGCCACATTGACAGGTGGCGGGCCAGATGGCAATGTCAGGTGAGCTATATGTTTGGGGCATATGTCAATGTGTCACTGTTGGGCAACATGATCAGTTGCGGGCTATATGACCGCATCAGGTGGGAAAACAAGCCTCAGGCCATGTGCCAATATATCAATGTTGGGTGAGGTAAACATAGTCAGGTCATAGATCAATGTGTTACTGTCGGGCCACTCACATGAATGCTTGCAAGGTGGATTTGAGCCCCAGACAGTAGCACCAATGACAATATGACATTTTGGCATATAAGAAAGATTCCAATGTATTGCTCTGTACATATGAATGCCTGGACCACAGGTGCCCCGCAGTCAATCCACATGTCGGACCATATGTGCAGTCCGACGGACCACTCACATTAACAGTTGCAAGGTTGATTTGAGTCACAGGCAGTAGCACAAAGGATAATAGAACATGATGGCATATATGTACAATTACAATGAATAGCTCTGTACATATGAAGGCATGGAACACCTGTGCCATGCAGTCAATGCATGCATTGGCCCATGCGTCGGACCAGCCGTGCAGTCCGATGGGCCACTCACATTGACACTTGTGAGGTTCATATAAGCCATAGGCAGCAGCACAATGGATAATATGAGATATTCACATATATGTAAGATTGTAATGTATTGCTCTGTACATATAAATTCCCAGACCACATGTGCCCTCCAGTTGATCCAGGGGTCGGACCATACGTGCAGTCCGACAGGCCACTCAGATTAACACTTGCGAGGTTCATATAAGCCACAGGCAGTAGCACAAAGCATAATATGAGATATTGGCATATATGTAAGATTGCAATGTATTGCTCTGTAGATATGGATGCCCGGACCACATGTGCCTTGCAGTAAATCCACGTGTCGGGCCAGATGTGCAGTCCGACGTCCCACTCACATTAACACTTGCAAAGTTCATTTAAGCCACAGGCAGTAGCACAAAAGATAATATAAAACACTGGCATATATCTAAGAGTGCAATGTATTGCTCTGTAAATATGAATGCCTGGACCACATGTGCCCCCCAGTCGATCCATGCATTGGTACAGAGGTGCAGTCCGACGGGCCACTCACATTAACACTTGCGAGGTTCATATAAGCCACAGGCAGTAGCACAAAAGATAATATGGGATATTCAGATATATGGAAGATTGCAATGTATTGCTC
>QFEU01000396.1:0-24490 GCA_003316345.1 Tricholoma terreum | reverse complement strand
TAAAACCAACTCATCAGCGAATCACGGCAACTTGTCATCCTCCGGGAAGAAGTCCGATAGCAAGGACAAACCAAAGCCCAATCCCCTGGCTGAAAAGCTAGGCAAGAATGGAAAATTAACCGGAGAAGAGCGGGAACGCCGAATGAAGGAAGGATTGTGTTTGTATTGCGGAAAATTGGGGCATGTAGCTCACGATTGCCCAAAAGCAGTCAAAGCACGCGCAGCAGCGGTTGAGTCGAAAGACTCCGCGGATTCAAAAAAATAGTCCGCAACCCCCAGGTAATGTCTTCACGGACTGAGGGTTGCGTTGACCTTGACCGTGTAGCAAAATTCATCCGACTCAACGCGTCCACTCTTTCAGACCCTGATTCCCTTTTCATATCCCTCGCAATCCCGAACTCTTTATCTATGCGCACTCTTATTGACTCTGGTTCTTCCCATTGTTTCCTAGACTCGTCATTTGTATCTAAACACAAGATCACAACTACGACAATTTCTCCAATCGGACTCCGTCTGTTTGATGGGACTTGCAACTCCATCATCTCACAGATAGCTGAGCTTCCGATTACTTTTCCATCTGGTGAAGAGTTCACTCTGACATTCTATGTAACATTGCTCGACTCTTCCTGCTCTGCAGTTCTAGGATACAACTGGCTAAGACAATACAATCCGTTGATTGACTGGTCTACAAACCAAATAACTTTCCGTTCTACAGTCCACAGAGGTCCAGCCCCGTTGACGTCCTCTGGTGAAGCAACTCCATTGCGAGAACCATCTATGAAAACCCAGAACTCCCCAGCGGAACCAACCCCGTGCAAACCCAAACCACCTCCGATATCAATGATCAATGCGGCAGCGTATGTATGCGCTTGTCGACTACCAGGCTCACACGCCTTCCAACTATCCCCTTCGAAAGAAGGAACATTCGCAAAATCCACGGCCATGGCAGAAACTCCGATTGATCTTTCAAGTATTCCAGAAGATTATCACGAGTTTGCTGACGTCTTTAGTAAAGGCAAAGCGGAATCCCTACCCCCACATCGTCCCTACGATCTCAAGATCGACTTGGAGGAAGATGGAGCGCCACCTCCAGGATGCATGTACTCTCTTTCTCCATTGGAGTTAGAGGCACTCCGCATATTTATTGATGAAAATGTCAGGAGTGGCTTCATAAAACCGTCAAACTCTCCGCACGGAGCTCCGATCCTCTTTGTCAAGAAAAAGGATGGGAGCCTACGCCTTTGTGTGGACTACCGCGGGCTAAACAAAATCATGAAGAAGGATCGCTATCCGCTTCCCCTAATCTTGGATCTCCTCAATACCCCGCGGAAAGCTCGTTTGTATACAAAAATCGACCTTCGTCATGCTTATCATCTTGTCCACGTTGCAGATGGAGAGGAATGGAAGACAACTTTCCGCACTTGCTATGGCTCGTTTGAATGGCTAGTAATGCCTTTCGGACTTTCCAACGCACCCACGGTCTTCCAACGTTTTATGAACGACATCTTCAGCGACCTCCTCGACATTTGTGTCATTGTTTACCTTGATGACATACTAATCTACTCCGATGATATGTCTCAGCACAAGCAACACATCAAGGAAGTCCTACAGAGACTCCACAAGCATGGTCTATATGCTAACACAGGGAAATGCGAATTCTACAAAGACACCGTGGAATACTTAGGCTTCATTTTAAGCCTGAACGGACTCCTTATGTCCCAGGAGGAAGTTCAAACCATCATCAATTGGCCAGAACCGTGCAAAGTAAAGGAGTTCAGTCCTTCCTCAGCTTTGCAAATTTCTACCGCCGATTCATTTTCGGGTATTCCAAGATCACAATACCGCTTACCCGCCTTACCCGAAAAAACACCCCTTGGAACTTCGATAGCAAATGCCGCGCAGCTTTCGAGAAGTTAAAGGAAGAGTTTATGCATGCTCCAGTCCTCACTCACTGGGTACCAGATGCTAAAATCATGCTTGAAACAGACGCTTCGGACTATGCCCTTGCGGCAATATTCTCCATCTATACCGACGACAGGGAAATTCACCCAGTCGCATTCCACTCACGCTCCTTCAACCCCACGGAACTCAATTACGACACCCATGACAAGGAACTACTCACAATCTTTGAAGCATTCAAGCATTGGCATCAGTACTTCGAGGGTAGCGGAATTCCGATTGATGTCGTCACTGACCACAAAAATCTGGAGTATTTCGCAACCACTAAACTATTGACTAGACGTCAAGCGCGATGGTCCGAGTTCCTCTCACAATTTAACATGGTCATCCGTTTCCGTCCCAGGAAATTAGGCACAAAACCCGATGCTTTAACTAGACGATGGGATGTCTACCACAAAGGGGGAAATAGCGACTTCGCCATGGCAAACCTGAGCAATTTCCGACCTATTTTCACCCAAGAACAACTCACCACGTCACTCCGCGCGAGTACCCTTGCAACTCCGATTATTCAGAATGCTATCATTATGGACATTGAGCAGCTCCATAACATCATTCATTTATCCCTAACGCTTGACCCACTTTCCACAGCCCATCTGCCTATCCCTACTGCTCCAAGCTGGACCATGGACGAAAGCGGACTACTCCGTCAATACAACCGGATTTACGTCCCGGATGTTAACGACCTCTGCCTGAAAGTCCTCCAGTATAATCATGATCACATTCTGTCCGGCCACACTGGGCAGAACAAAACCCTCGAACTCATTCGACGAGAATATGTGTGGCCCAACCTACGAACCTTTGTGCAACACTTCTGCAGTTCATGCACCACATGTAAGCGTTCTAAGGTACCCCATCACAGACCCTACGGACTCTTGAAGCAACTTCCCATTCCGGAAAAACCGTGGAATTCCATTTTGATGGATTTCATTGAGCACCTACCAGAGTCCGATGGCCACACCGCTCTCCTAGTCATTGTGGATCGACTATCTAAGCAAGGTATATTCATCCCTATGGTAGACGAAATTACCGCTCCAGAACTTGCAAGACTATTTGTCATCCACGTATTCTCCAAGCACGGAGTTCCGTCCCACGTCACTTGCAATCGGGGCTCCGAGTTTGTTTCCCACTTCTTCTGCTCACTGGGAACCGCACTAGACATGAAGATTCACTTCACTTCGGGTTATCACCCAGAAGGTGATGGGCAAACTGAACGACTTAATCAGACACTCGAACAGTACCTCCGAATTTTCTGCAACTATCAGCAGGATCACTGGTCCCCGCTTCTTCCCCTCAGAGAATTCGCTTACAACAACGCTCCGAGCGCATCAACGGGAACATCTCTGTTCTTTGCGAACAAAGGTTACCACCCGAACATCACTGTCTACCCCAAGCGCGAACTTGCGTCACAATGCACCCGAGAGTTTGTCGTTGACCTCAATGAACTACACACTGAACTCCGCACACAGTTAACTGCAGCGCAGAAACATTACCAAGGTCCCGTGGATCGTCGACGGATTCCCACTCCTGACTTCAAAGTCGGAGAGCAAGTCTTTGTCAAGGCCGAAAACATCTGCACCACACGTCCGTCCAAGAAACTATCAGAAAAGAATCTAGGACCTTTTGACATTATTGCACAGCCTGGTACGCACTCAGTTACAATTCGGCTCCCTGATCATCTCCACGCAATTCACCTGGTATTCCATGTCTCTCAGCTGGAACCGGCAACCCCAAATCAAATCCCGAATCGGACCCAACCCCCGCCACCTCCAATCGAAATCTCTGGTGAAGATGAGTACGAAATAGCGACCATCCTGGACTCCAAGATCGACAACCAGAGAAAATGCAAATTATTGTATTTTGTCCACTGGGCAGGGTATGAGGGCACAGATGAGGAGAATTTGTGGTTACCGGCTACTGAACTTGAACACACGCAGGAGCTTCTGGCGGACTTCCATGCGCGATACCCGAGCAAACCTGGTCCTTGACCATTTACACTCAGTCACACTTGTAGACAAGGAGACAAGAAAGTTTTATAAAGCAAAAAGAAAAAAAAAAAAAAATCTATCTAAGGCGCGACCCCCGTGGAACCCGACGGGCCAGCACCCTCATCACCACTCCCTGCGGACTTCGCATCCTCACCCGCTTCGGACTCTCCCTTTTCACTCCCCTTTTCACTCCCCTTCTCACTCTCGCTGTCATCCTCCCCCACATTCTCAATCTCCCACCTCCTCCTGATGGTGAACTCCCTGTACTCATCCGCCTCCCTCAACAAGTCGGGCAGCTCCCCTGCAGCCTCCTCTTCTTCGTCACTATACTTGGGGTCGAACTTGTCATTGTCCGCCCCGATCCATCGGTTGCCCACCGTGTTTGCCAAGTGCCGGAGGTCACACCGGATCCCTGGAGTAGGGTGTGTGGGCACCTACTCCAGGTCACGTGATCATGTAGTCAGTAGGTCACACATGTACAGAGTCAGAGATCCTATCACAACGCAATCACCGCTTTGCTATAGGAGACGGATCTGCCGTCTCCATCTTGGTGATGAGAGTGAGCTTTGATGCACGCACCACGGCTTAGCTCTATTTTTGTCCTCTCTTGCTTTTTTGTCTTGCGCGCCACGTTACAGCGCATCAACCTCACACTAGCTTTATTTCTTAGTCTACTGCTCTCAAGTCTCCAGCCCTAGAACCCAGTTGCAACCACAGAATCACAGTCCACTAGCCCCCAGTCTACCAGTCCCACAGAACCAGAGCTAACTACAGAACCAGAACCAGTCACAGAACCAGAACCAGTCACAGAACCCAGAACCAGCCCCTCAGTCTATTCCTTTCTCAGTTCTCTATTTAACTATGCCAGGCCCAGGACAAGGGAAGCATTCCCAAAAGAAGAAGCGGCGTGAGAACGCGTTTAATTTGGACGTGAATATGGCAGCCATTAACGCTGTAATGACAGCACCGAGCACTCTAAATGCGAGAACAGCCACCCTAGCAACATCGCCACTTAGTGCAGTGACTACTGCAGCTGAACTCACAGAAACCAGCTCACATACAGCTACACTACTGGCTACAACAACGAATACAGCAACCACTACATGCTCCAACAACATGCAGTCTAGCACCTTGGCGACCCCCACTCTAGGCACCATGGATGAAATCGGCCGCTTTTGTAACCCCACGACAGCTAAATCAACTGCCATCATATGCAATAGTCTACTAAGGAGCGTCATGCTCAAGCTCCTGGAGAACGCGAAGATCAGAGCTTTTGACAAAGGAAAGGAGGAGGGCTACTACGAGGGATATGAGGAAGGAAGGTCCTTGGCCAGTGAGGATAAGCAGAATGATGGAGTCTTTGAGACATTGAGGAGGGAAGATGGAGAAAAAGCACGAAACACCACATTCGAGCAAGGGAGAAAGGAAGGAGAAGAACACGGGAGAATGGTTGAACGAGAGAGTTGGGAGATGAGCCATGGCCCAGACAAGTGCGAGGAACGATGGGTACTCAGAATCGACGCGAATGTACAAACGGTACCAACGGCCAGCGTAACCATGGACTCAAGCATACAGACGACGTCAACCACCACCGTCGATGTCGATACACAAACGGCACCCCACGACGAAACCCCTGCCAGCCCGATATCACCATCGTCAACACCTGCACAGCCCCCATCAGCCACGTCAACACCGCCATCAACAGCGTCAATGGCCACCACCACTCTGCCCACAGCCCCAAAACGGCCCCCAGCACCACAGAAACGATGGCACACGCTGCCAAGTTGACCCATAGCACCCCAGCCGTGTCCTCAGCCCCCCGCCTCACACCCTGAGCCTCCCACTGCCGTTGCCACATCATGGCTGCCTACGCCAACGCCGCCTGCTGCAAGTACCCCAAAAACGATGACTAGGGCCGCCGCTAGCACCCAGACAGCAACCACCACCCCGGAGACGGCTGCCCACACACCTGACAGCCCAGAACAACAGTCCATAGCCCTGGAAACACCGTTTCGCGCGGTCGTACGGACGCGTTCCTCTGAACGCGTCGTACATTCGACGAAACCGCCCAGACAGCCCCACCGACGACCTAGAAGCTCCCCCACACCACCCTACCACCCCCAGCCTGCCCCTCTTGCCCCCGTTTTCCCCCCTGAGCCCATGACGACGCCTCGCGCGTCCACGCGCTCTGCCATGTCATCGACGCGCGCGTCGACAATGACCGCATTCTCCCCAGCTCGGCCCCACTCAGGACCATGCGCCACAGCCCCAGAGCCACCGGAACAGTCCCAGGCCCACCCCCATTCCCCTAGCTCGCCCCAGATACCCCGGAAACGCACTGTTTCGCCGCCGCCTGCGTCCTACACCCCTGCCAAGTCACCAACAAGGCCGTCAACACCTGTTGACACCTTCCGTCCACTGCCTACGCCCCCATCTCCACCCGTACATCCCTGCTCGACCCTGCTCGACCCTAAACGAGCCGTTTTGCCACCTCCTGCACGTTTTGACTGGGCCGAAGATGCTGCAACGTTACCCACTGCCCCCAGCTCGCATCCATGAGATTTCTCTGGTCTAAGGACAGGTCATTGACAGCCATTTGGAACACTACGACAACGTACTTGACGACGACGAGCCCCCCTGCAATCTTTCCCATCTCGAAATTTTTTTAATTCAGCTCTGCCTTCTCTCATCCAGCCCCAATCTTTTATCACCCGACATCACCCCTCCGGTATTGGACCAGGATAACCCGTCATTACTGTGCCCTTTGGAGTAGCACCTGCTCCTCATGCTCCTCCTGCTCTGAAGCTCAACTGGGATCAAGACCCTCATCTTGTTGACCTAAGCTGTGCACTTCGAGCTTTGGGATGGACACCCCCCTGTTGAGTCTTTTATTGTTCCATTTTTTATATCACCTCTAGAATTTTTTGAACGATTGTTTATATTATTACTATACCTATTGTTCTTGTTCTTCCCTTCTGTAGCGATGAGGATGTCACTATTTGGGAGATGGGCAGATGGAGTAGGGTGTGTGGGCACCTACTCCAGGTCACGTGATCATGTAGTCAGTAGGTCACACATGTACAGAGTCAGAGATCCTATCACAACGCAATCACTGCTTTGCTATAGGAGACGGATCCGCCGTCTCCATCCCTATCAGAGCCTTCACAATCTCCCCCAACGCAGCTACCACAGGCTCGGAAGCCACGGGTTTCTCCACCCTCGCGAAGGCAGCACCTCACACTTCTGCTTCGCCCACACGCAGGCAAGGCACAACTTGCCGTGGGTCGTCCCACGTACGCAGTCGACACTGTTGGAGATGCAGCTAAAGAAAATTTCAGTAGGCATCATAAACCAAATCAGTCGTTACTCACCGCTGGCAGGCAGAGTCGGCAAGTTCCCCCGTGGTATCCGCAGAGGGTTCCTCCGCTTGCCCTTTTTCCTTGGTCTTGGGTTTTTTCAAGGGCCCAGCCTCGCTCTCGTCATCCTCCGCGGCTTTCAGCTTTGCCTTGGCTGCTTCAGCCACCTTCTTGGGCAGCCTCCTCCTCGGCGCGTTTTTTTGCCTCCTCAGCCAGGCGCTTCTCCTCAGCCTCCCTGGCCAACTTCTCCCGCTTCAACCTCATTCTCTCCTCGAGTTCCTCAAGGGTCGGGGATGTGGATCGGATGCGTTTGGCGGGCATGGTATTGGTAGTGGTGGTAAAGATGAAGAAAAAATTTGTTGATCCGTTTATTTCTATTTTAGTTTTTTCAACAGTCACGTGCCTCATGGGCTCGGCCCTAAGGGGGAAATACTGTTACATCCGTAACTTCCAACGGGTTTCCGATCGGAAATCTGACCGCAACTCCGTTCAGCTGTACGTTTTATATTACTTTTGATTGATACACTTATTACATCACATTCCACACCACTCATTAATATAGGTAGCTTAGTTACATTACTACGGCCTGTGCACCCGTTACCCATGTTGGACTTTCTCGTAGACACCGCCTCATTACCGACCTAGTATAAAGCTTAGCTACTATCACTTGTATTCTTCAGTTTGAATATCGACCAAGTCACACCCCAGTTCTCCCGTTCATCTTAAGTTCCAGTCTTAGGACTTCTGCATCGGAACTCTGTTCTAGTTCACGTCCCTGTCTTGAAGTTAGGACACCAAGCGATCTGAAGGGTGCAACTTCTTACAAGTTGAAGCCAAGTCCTTTTTGTTAATCCATCGGAATTCCGTTCGGAACTCCGATCGGACTCCACACCCAGCACGGTACTTAACAGAAAGCCAGGGAGCGGCGTGACACGAAGCGTCGATGCGCCTGTGCCATGGAGGCAAGGACAGCTCAAAGGGCTGTGAGACGGTCTCGAAGAGGATCTGTCGCAGTCATTAGCCTTGGCGTAAACTAGTTTAAACTTGACTAATCACTCGCTAGGAGGGTACAAGACTATTAGCCGAAAACGGGGGTGCCCTGAAATCAGTGGTGCTCCCATGATGATTGCGCACGACTGCTAAAGGCTATATAAAGGAGGAGGAGGAAGGGAAAGGGAGGGAGGGAGAAGGAAGAGAAGATGAGTGGGAAGCTAGAAGTATACAAGTAAAATAAGCAGGATAACAATAGGACTCAGAGCGCAATACAAGTACAGTGGCAATACAAATACAGCATGTGGTGAAGGATGATGGTGTGTGCAATCAAGGGGAGTGGAAAAGCTGGTGGCTGAAAAGAAGCGCTGCAAGCAAGATGGGATGACAACGAATGTAGACCTGACAAGCTTCAGAAGACCATCGCCCAATGGCTTGGATCATGTGGGGTGGAATACTGGCTTCAGCAAGGGTGGTAGCACCACCAGCTCTGAGAGAGTGGCCATCTACATCATCCGGGAAATGATGATGTAGTCGGTGGAGGAACCATGAGCAGGTGGGGATGGAGCCATCAGTCTTGATCCAAAGTTCAGGTCGAAAAGGGAAAAGATGGTCGCGAGTTGAGAGATAGGTTAGGAAAGGGTGAAAAGGGTCGTTGTCGAGCTCTGTAGCTTGGATGATGACCTGGCTTCCTTCGAAAAAGCAATCAGCTTTGTGGCCAGAAAGGTAAAAATTGAAGGAAGAGCAGTTGATGTTCACAGTATTTCACGTGATAACCTTGCGAAAGTCTTGCAAGTGCTTCGTATCTGGCCAAACTAATTCTCCTAATCTCATAAGCCCATGGAAACCCATCAACAGCAGATTGAGGAAGATGATCATCATAAGATGATGCAGAGGAGAATTGTTGTGATAAGGAAGCCAACTCAGGACATAAAAGTGGTCGTTTGCAAGATGGAGCAGAGGGGTGAAGTTTCTTGCACCCTTGGAGGGTTTTCACAACCAAGCGGTGGTGTCAGTGAGTGCGTATGTCAGGGAAGAAGGGTTCGAGTTGGCTGCATATACCAGACAAGTAAGAGTCAACGGATTTAGGTTTAATGTGGTGACACATGAACACGGCATAAAAGCTAAGTGTATCCGGAGATGAATCAATAGGAAAGTTGTGGATTGTGCAGAAGTTGATGTATGAGTTTAAAGCTGATGAGTATGATGATGCTGAGGCTGGTTCAATTGCACTGGCAATGGCAATGGCACGCTCTCGCAAGAGGTGCTCTCTCATCCAGGCTTCCCGGAAGGGTTGCCTGGAGGATCGGGATGGTATCATAATGGTGTGTCCCCCAGCATCAGTCGAGGGGGTGACAATTGTGTGATAGATAAGCCTGGTTGGAGATGGTGAGCGGTATCTCCATCAAGACGTGACAGAGCATCGGCCACTTTGTTTTGACTTCGAGGGATATGGAAAACCTGAAGCTGTACACTGGTTTTTAAGAGTAGGTCAACTGCTGTGATAAGCAGAGGGTTGTAAGGTGGTAGTGCATGCAAGGTGTTGAACATATCAAAGGTATTCGAGCTGTCTGTGAGAATTGCAAGGCGGTGAGGCCTCAACAACATGTGCTCACACACATGATGTAGGGCAGAGAGGACAGACAACGCCTCAAAGAAAAAGATCCCATTTCGAGTAGATGGTGGGATAGCGCACTGAAAACCCTCATAGGTTTTCAAAGACCAGAAACCCATGCCTTTAGGACAGACATCTGATAGGTATGTGTCATGCACTTCATCTCAGGCCCATTCTCGAGACTCAATCATGTGAACACCTTTGGAATCCTCTACATGGTCTGCAAACCATCTGAGTTCATTACAAATTGCATTGTTGATGGACAATTTCTGATAAGGTAAGGATGCCTGGTGCATTTTCTTGTAGACACTGGACAAGCCTGGGCACGATAGGGGATAGACATTGAGTGATCAATTAATCCATCCGGCCAGACATTGAAAGTCCCTAAGCGAGCGGCGTTGACGTGGGTTAGCAAGGCACGCACCGCTTCTAGGAGTTCACATCGAGCATTTTGTGGCATGGTGATGATCATGGCACCAGGATCGACATCAAACCCAATAATGGTTAGTGTGGGACCATAGACTTGTTTCCGGTCTTCATGTGGGATTCCAAGATCATCGAAAAGACTCAGGAGGTGCACTTGCTTTTCAGGCAACATCTTGCCATAAGGCAAGTAATACTTTATTTGACTGGCAAACTCCCAAGAAAAAGCATCATCGACATAGGCAAAGAGGTCATGGATGTGTTTGAGAGAGATGGCGATCCAGAAAACAAGGCTGAAGAAGGTTACCCATAGATGGCCAGCTCCTCAGTTGCTGAAATCATTGTTATTGTCAACATGATGTTTGTCATTGATCATAACAACTTGATGTAGTTGCCATAATGGGTGTACCGGTAAGCGTTGGTATGCTTGTGACACATCAGTCTTGAAGAGGAAGACAGGAATATTCCCATGTTCCTTTCGCACTGAGATGAGGGCTCTCCCAAGGTCATGGAGAGAGTCCAAGTGGACTTTGGCATCCTTGTGTGGAATAAGTGAATTTGGTGAAAATTCTCCTGCAGAGTGATCAACTACAAGGCAAAGTTTGTTGGAGTGTGGTTTCAGGACAACCCAGAGAGGTACAGTGGTCATCCCAGGTAGCAATGAAGAAAATGTCTGAGAAATGATGCAATGCTATCTCTTTGTTGGAAAAACGAAGAAAAACATACAACAGCAATTATGCCCCCCTATGTGCCTGTAAGTCTGTCAGATTTTTGGGTACCCTGTCAGTTTCAGAAGGTTTTTATAAGTGTGACAAGTCTTATTAGTTGTATAGTAATTACGAGACCGATTCCCTATGATCAATTGCTGACAAGGTGTATTGATGATCATAGCACTTATTTCTCCTGATTAAATGTTTAAGTGCTTAGAGGGCATGTCAATGATTATAGTAATTATTTCTCCTTATGAAACATATGAGTGCTGACACAGGGTATCAATGGATACAGTGGTTATTTCCCATGATCACACATTTGAGTGCTAACGGGATGAGTCGGAGCTTACCCACGTTATCGGGTTGGTCACCTATGATGTGGGACCAGAACATATCCTGAATTTCATAGCAGATTGTTCACGCGTTCACGGAAAATAGGAGAGGTAAATCAATGGTATTACAAGCTGGTAACTCGGTAGGCACTGTAACAACCCAGCACTAATCTGATATCAATCCTAGTCCTACATCGGCTTTTCTTCCTCTTCTGAATCAGCTGCCAAAAGATCCATTGCCCTCTTCAAACCACTATTCTTGCTCTTCTTTCCCTTCACCAGACTCAAGGTGGTCTCAGGGAATATCTTCTCATCCCATTCCTTGATGATGTTGATAACACTCTTCTTCTTTTGTTGTAGGCCAGTCTCGATAATTGTTAGGTATTCCTTGAAATCATTGAAATAATGTATGCCAGTGCTTGATCCTACTTCTTGAAGAGTTTCATCACCCGAAAGCGCCCAGCGAGCCTGAGTGAGTGTTAGAAATGCAGGATTATCAGTATGAGTGTAACGTACCAGTATACCACATGTAGCAATCGCACCGGGTGTGATGTTCTGGATGTTATGGATCTGAGCCATCATCTCGGCTTGTGGATGGAATGATTCACCATCCATGAAATGTTTTCTGGCCCTAGGCCCACAAATAAGGGCTACATATATCTGAGCGAAGAATTTATTAGCAAAAGGTAAGTATGAATATGAAAGGCTGACCCCCATAAGCTTCGGATTGAGGAAGACGGAAGAAAGCAAGTACTCGCTGCCCCAAACCTTATGAAGAATCGGAACATCGACGCTTGAGTACACTCTGGTCTTGCTCACCCATCCGATTTCCTCGCAAAACTTGGCCTTCCTGGTGTCAGGTTTGAGGAGGTCAGTTTCAGAGGCACCCAGGATTGAGGCACAGTTGTGGTGGATCCGGCTTGCAGTATTATGTCGTTGGGCGTTGAGACCGTTCATAAACTTGTCATGAGTGAGTACAGTGATGTGGAATATGAAAGGAACTGACCTGTTGTCGAAGCCACCTCTGATGTAAGGCTTGTTGCTGGAACTTCACCTGAAGGAGGTTGAGAATATCCTTGAGCTGACCTTGTGACTTGTTCTTGTCATTCTCGAATCTCTCAGTTGCATCATAGTGCTCATCAACATTGGTGTCGAAGAGGTCATCCCCGGAGCGAATCCATGGAGCGCAGAGCAGAAAGAATTTGTGTCCAGTCTGATAGACAAAGTGTTCATCAGCGCGATTGCTGGTGTCAATGCCCTCTTTGTCTGAACCCACAGATAGATAATCGTGGCAGGTCCTTCGATGTTTGGGCCTGTGATTGGAGTCATTGTCCTCGTCATTGGTGATATCTGCAAACTTGTGATTGAGACACTTCAATTCAGCCTGCGCAGTGTTTTTATCGACTTCGTACTGCCGGGCAATCTCCGAAATGCGATATTAGTCAAGTGTCGTGCAGTGAGCAAGTGTGCAGTCACCTTGAGCAAGTCGGCTGGGGAAGTGTCGATGCTGAGCACCAGGGTGTTCTCGGAATCTAAAAGAGCTGGCAAGGTGGAACGAATATCTGACTGTGTTGGTGGTGGCGACATTGTATGTGGATAGAATTATTGGGGTGCTAAGTAGAACGACGGCCCCATTTACTATATAGTGCACAAACCAGGCACAAACTCAATGTTTGTGGGGCTGACACTCTACACTCGTTACTTAATAAACAAAGTGATGTATTAAATAGTGGGGCTGTGGAGCCTGCCTATAATCCCCTTCATAGACACAGAAATTGACTGCTTCGAAACTGACCTTGAACTGACCCAGAGACTTTCTCACAAATGCCATGTCATCCAACATATTTGAAGAAATCAGTGAAACTCCAAGTTGAGGGGCTTGAGCGAAAGTGTCATTATTGTAAAACCCATCAAAGCGGACAGGGTTTCGACAAGCATGAAGCCTGGTGCAAGAAAACTTGGATTATTTGACAAGAACTTCAGGACTTGTGCAGGCATTCAACTGCCAAACAACTTCAGGCCAAACCAACCCCCTTAATTTCGCCGATAATACTCTCAAATTTGGATGGCAACAATGAATTTGTAGAGGGGTCCAGCTCAATGATGCCCATGGAGGTTGAATACCCATCACCGGAGCCAGGCCCCCAAGTGCCAGTTACAGCTCCGAGCCTTGAATGTATGCTCACTCTTTCTCAAGTGTCGCTTGTTAATATAGAATGGAAAATTTACAGGCTCTGTGGTCATGTTCGGACCTCATTTACCACAGGAATACATCAAAGTTATTCCCCGTCCCCATTCTCAGAATTTGACCACCCAAATACTTGCACTGAGTACCTGGAACTCAGCTGCTCCTTCGGAGTGTTCTACTTATATGCCGCAGCCTGAGCCTCGTCCTTGGGCTCCATTTGAGAACCTTGCTGATTTTGAATACATGGAGATGGCCATACTAGGTTTGTTACCCAAGTGGATCGTTAACAAGCAGTTAGCCAGCTTCAATTCCAATTGGGCACAAGGGAGCTGACTTACTATCAAGAATTCCACGGGAATGGAGAAGGTTCTTTCCAAGGCTCGTAAATACTTTGTTTAGGTGAGTAGAAACCAGCTACTCAGTCCATTGCTCATTTGTTCTAATGTCTTGTTCAGTTCAAGAGCGATGCTGTCACCGCAACTTACCAGAATAAAGTATATGAATTTGCCTTCGAGTATCGAGATCCATGGGAGTGGATTCTATCAGTTATCCAAGATGAGTCCCTTGCGCCAATGGCCATGTGGAATGCAGTTCGGAAATTCTATTGCTCAGGTGACTTCAAAGAACAAATTTACGATGAGCCAAACACAGCTGATACATGGTGGAATGTTGATGTGAGTCCACATATTCTGTCACCCTGTGAACTCTCCTTATTTTTTGCCCCAAGTCCGAGCTTCCAGATAATGATATATTCCCTCATTCCTATCTTCCACTCCATTTTTGGCTTGACAAGGGCTTGGTTACACAGCATGTAAAGAAATACCCTATGCTATTGCGACCTGCATGGCTTCCACACCAGATAAGAAACGGCTCTGGAAATGGAGGTGGTGTCCTCATTGGATATATGCCTGTTGTAGGTCATAATGCCTGTTCAAAAATAAATTCTCACCTGGTGCTGGATCTAGATAGAAGATCCATTAGATCCCTCCAGCCACTCTGCAGCAGAGAAGGAGGAGTTCACGCACTTCAAACGAGAAGTCTATCAAAAGGTTTTAAAGAAGGTGTTCCGAAGCTTGAAGCAGCATTCGCACAATGGTGAAGCTCACTGCTGTGCAGATGGCATCAACTGGGTGCTTCACCCCGGTATTCTAATTGAGTCACAGGATGCTGAAGAAGCAGCATACTTCTGTGCCTGCCGTGCTGCATCAGCTAACCATCCATGTCCCAAATGTCTTGTCTCGCAGCCGAATTTGCATAAGATTTTGGGCAATTTCGAGCTGCGTACACCACAGTCCATGCAAGCAGTACTTGCATGAGTTTCAAAGGCAAAAATGAAGACTGCAAAGGAGAAAATTCTCAAGGATAATGGTATGCACAATATTTGGGTAAGGCTTCCATCAATATCCATTCACTTCCCTTTTGAATTCAAAGCACACATATAGCACTTCCTCTGGGATTTCCAATTTTCCGATCCCTACAAAGCATATTCATATGATACTCTACACTCTGATGACTTGGGAAAATGGGGGAAACATTTGTGGGTGTTATTGCTCAATATTCTGGATGAAAACAGTGCGAAAGGAAAAGTTACACAGAGGTAACCATCAGAATTTCTCCCCATTTAGTTCAGATTAAATATCTGATATGAGCAACTCTACAGAATGGCTATGTTTCCTTGGTTGGGTGGTTTGAAACACTTCAACAGTGTTACCACCACTCATTTTATGGACGGTCAGGCATTCTACGACATTCTCAAGGTATGCGCTGTTTTTTTGGCAAAGTGATAAAGTTGTTAACTTTATGATTTTAGTGCATTCTGCCATGCATTGTTGATTTCCTTCCAAAAACCTCGGTCCTGGTGTATTGCATTCATGCTTATCTACGTTTTCGGATACTAGTTGGCCTCTGATGTATGACTGAAAGTCAACTAGAACAGCTTCAACAGGCCTTGTCAGCCTACCAGAAATGCTGTGCTATCAGTGCCGCAAACCTATCTCGTTCCATGAAGCTCATAGTAACCCTGGATTTATTTATAGGATGTCGAACGGGAACATGGGAAGAGCTATGACTTTTTAAAGCAACATGCTGGACATCATGTAGCTCAAGACATACATGAAAAAGGAACAGTGGACAATTTTTCAACTCAGACCAGTGAAGGGTTTCAGCAAGAAGCTGCACAAGCCTTTGATCAGACAAATATGAAAGATGTGGAGCACCAGGTATGCATATTATGAATATCTCCTAATACTTATCTAATTAATGACTTCTGGAATTCAAGATGTGCGTCATTGACAAGAAACAGAAGGCCATTTCTCGAATATGGATGGCCATAGACAATGACAGGAAGGCACGTTCAAATCTTGAGTCCATGGAAGACATTGATGAAAGTGAGGTGGCATTGGAGCTAGAGTTGGAAAGCACCAAGACATGGCAGTTGGGATCACCAGAGGGAAAGAAAACGAACCTTCGTGCCATGGCTGTCGACCTTGCCAAAGCTGTCCACCCATATCGTTCTCTTGATGAAATATTGCGGGATTTTATTGCTTGTAACATGCCTGAGGAAGCAGTTCAGATGTGGTTTGAAGATGATATCTACATGAGTCTATAAATTCTCACATCTTGAATCCGAGTTATGGCTCACAAGAAACAATATCTCACATACTAGGTGCAAAGGTATAAATGTGTCATCCTCAAGTATCAGTCCCTGGAAAATTGGACCGAAGGAACGGACATCATGCGATGTAACCCAAAATTTCACGGCTGCCAGTGATTCAACTGTGTTATCGTCCACGACAACACCCCAGAACTCAGTGTAGCTCGACTCTGCGATCTATTTCGTTGTTGGCTTCCATCCGGGAAGACAATTGATTTAGCTCTCATATTCTGTTTCTCCCGCAGCAAATGGAAGCCAAAAACTGTGTGGGATGGATGCAGAGCACTCAATGAGGAGCCAGAAACCAATTTTGTTTTCAAATGGATTACCTGATTCGCAGTGCGCTCGTCTGTCCAGTGAGTGAGCGAGCAGAGGAAAAGGCACACTATGTTATCAACAGTGTTGATCCAGATCTTTTTCTCCAAGAGATGAGCTGAATTTACCGGTCAGTAGAGTAGTCTCAACACAAAGTTACCTGTTAAAGATCACAATTTACAAGTATATAATATTTACAAGCGGCGTTGAAGCCTGCCATGATTGGAGCTAATGATTCCAGTTGCAATGTGATCGATGTACATCATGTAATCAATCAGTGGCTGTGAGGCTTGCATTCGCACAACTTGCCATTGACCAACCTTACATGGACCAACTGGCAGCAGTTTCAGAACAGGATCGCCAAAGGTGAGGAAACTGTTCAGAAATGTGGTCTTTGTATCATCCTGACTGATTTCGAAGTTTACGGACACGCTAATTGATGCTACTTGCGGTATAGCAGGTTCAAAACAACTGCAAAGACTCCCTTTGATATGCCTTTATACGGCATAGCGCTTCCGTAGTTTGTACCTTGAAGGGCACTCCACAGATTAGGCTGTCATCATGCTGTGCTGACATGCCAGACATATAAAGCGTCAATATTGTGAGTGATCAATCCAAAATGGAAGACTATAACCCTCAGCATCATCCCATTCTGCTCTACTGTTGCAAACACAGGATGATTCCAAAGCTGAAGTTTCATCAGACTTCCCACCCATTAGAGAACGGAACAGCACCCCACCCGCTCCTCCTGCTCATGCTCATTCTTGTCTATCTCGCCGTCAGGCAGTTCCTACAAGTTCGAAACAACTTCCCCTATCCAGTGAGGAAGAGGAACCTCAATTTCGGAGTCATCGACAGCCTGACATAGGACTTGGACGAAGCAATGTACTGAACGTGGTTGACACACTTGCACCAGTCAGGCCTGTCAAGGTGACTCCATATCCTCGTTGCAGGTAACCTTGCTAATCATTGATGTAAATGCCAGAGTGTTTACGCTAATCTGAAGAGCCATTGTGCCAAGCCCTCATCGAAGTGAGACTTTGAACTGCAAGACATTGCCAACGAGCACCCATCAAAAAAAACAATGTCTCGCTTTTCACAACAAAGACGATATGAAATGGCTGCAGAATGAGATTATGGGTGTTAAGGAGAATCTTGAGAAGATGGCTGCTGAAGTGAGAGAGGATAGATGGGTTATCAACAGTATGTTGCAAAAGCTTCTCCACAAAATCCAACGAAACCCATGAGCCTGTACATAGTACATACCAAATAAGTACCTGTAAATGTAACCTGTATATGCATTCAAGTTCTTCATCTCTCCCGTATTTTGTGGTCCTAGTTAACTTTACCTGTATATGAATTATCTACTCAACAGTAGTCATAAGTGATATTAGCAGGGTGATTGGGCTCAATAAAATTATAATAGATTTGCCTGGGGAAACTTACCAGCACTCACCTACGTGTGTCATGAGATGACTCTATTTTGTAGTCCCAGTTACTTTTACCTGTATATAACAAATCTATGTGCTTAACAATAGTTATAGGGGATATTAGACATTAGCACAGGGTGATAGGGCCAGATTAAATTCTGATAAGATCGTCTCGGAGAACTTATGGGCACTCGCACACACTTATCATTAGGTGACACATCCTAACATTGTGCTGATGGGTGTGGCCACAGAGACTGGTGAGCTCCTATAAGATCATAACCTGGCGCAATTACTTATATGCTAATTGGGATTTTTCCGACATTCATCTCGCTGTTTACATATAAATTTGAGATGCACTGGACTCCTAATCTTCTGAAGACGTGCATTATCTACAATCTCCAGAGCAGCAACTCCATCGGTCTTGGCCCATGGCCAGAAACCTTCTTTCAAGCCTTGGCAAACTGACCTGACAAGAGGTTGATTGGGGTGTGATGCCAATAAGGTGCCAAAACGGTCAACATTGATGGGAGTGGTGACATGGAATAGATGTGGGAAGGAGTTAATGGTTGACCATGCGACTTCATTACAGACTTCATTATCAGGTGGCCTCGGAACTGGGGCTGCTCTCTCACTCATCAGTGCCGTTGACATAAGTTGAAGCTCATTTTCATCCCATACATAATCCCGAGCATACCTAGGCCTCCGCTCCCAGTAGAAACCCAAAGGTGAAGGTTTACTTCCTGCTCGAGGCTGTACATTCATTGGTGACATGACCTCCACTGGAACATTTGGAGCAGACATGCAGGTAATTGCATGTTGCAGCAGTGTTGGGACACCTCTGGTCATTCCATCGTTGACATGGGGCACTACGCCGGCGGCTAATTGGTTGTTTTGGTTTGGGCTCTGACAGCTGGCTCGGGAAACTGATTGGATTGTGAATCCATTGGATTTGGAGGTCAGTGAACTCTGAGATGTTTGTGAGCTCGAGATCACACCTTTGGGCAACACAGATCCTGGCTGCACGGTCATAGTTGATGACTCGGCCGTGGAGGTGGACTGGCAAGGATGTGAAATATCGTTGAATATGCTTTCCATAGGCATGGAGCTCTTGTTTACGGTGTCCAAAGACAAACAGGGTGGCGTCAACCAATGCTTCCCATGCGATGACCCAGTCACCATGAGTTTTGACTGTTTTCGCAGGTGCCATGGAACCGTGGAGTAGTTCAATGTTCTGTCCAAGCTCAATCGTTTCTTGGCTGTCATGGGAGATGGTGTAGATGTTGGAGAAGATGTGATCAAGGTCAATGGCATTACCACTGAGGAGGTTGAGCCACTCGGACTGGGGGAACTGTGGAAAGGGCTTCTCACAGTTGAGCAAGGAACTTCGGGCATGCTTGACGTCCCAAGAGAAATTCACGAGGAGAGCCTGGGTTTTTTGAAGGGACGGGGACAGTCCTGTGGTAGACTCATCTTCTGTTCCACCCACGGCACACCATGGTAAGGCATCATAGTCGAGACAAGTTTGCCTCTTATAGCCTTCTTCATCTCCTTCCTCGCTATCTGCTGGTGATCAGGCTCGCTTAGACGAGCCAACAGCTTGGGTGGCTCGTCCTGACTGTTCACTCTCACTTCGATGTTCAGCTGCTCGCATGTTCCCAAGGAGTCCTCTTGTCTCATCAACATGTCCTGCTGCACTCCTTCGGTACTGTTCAAAGTTGTCAAGCATCTCGATATAGGCTCCGTAAGCCAAGATAAAAGTGTCCTCACTAAGAGCCTCCCATGGAATGGTTTGCTGGAGGAGCAAGGATGCTCCTGGCTTCGAATACTTGTCTGTCCTAAACTTCTGGACAATGTCGAGACACTGGTCGATGACTTCCTTTTGCAACCCCAAACTTTCTTGGGTACTTCCTCCTTCCTGACTGGATTGAGTTGTGCTTTCACCATGGTGACTCATGTCGATGTGAGGGGAGCAATGTGAGGAAACAACTATATTAAGCGTGAGGAAAACTAGGTACGAAGACTACGAGCATGAGATCAGTGAGAAACCAGGAGCGGACTAGAATAGAGGAGAGCAAGCCTATCCAGAGCACGAGAGCAGAGAAACAGGAGCGGCAAGGCTCTCGTACAATGAGTGGCTTGCTAATATAGTGAAGGTGAGACACATGTCATCATAGCGAGGATGGCCAGAAGGCACAGGCACTGAGCGCTAAGACGGGGGGCTGAAAGCCAGGGAGCAGCGCGACACAAAGCATTGATGTGCCTGTGCCACGGAGGCAAGGGCAGCTCAAAGGGCTGCGGGACGGTCTCAAAGGGGATCCGTCACAGTGATTAGCCTTGGCGTAAACTAGTTTAAACTCAATTAAGGGATCACCCTAGCAAGATAGCTGATCCTTGCTATAATATATCACCTATATACTACACCATTATAGATCACAAAAGAAATAAAGAAGTTTCGTTGTGCTTGCTTTGCGATGTTGCCGACATTACAAGAGAGGACTCAAAATTTGATTAAAACAGTCCCGGCTTTAAGCATCACTTAACGGAACACTGTACAACTTTAAGTATATCATCTATGTATGCAATTAAAGCCTCTTCTGAGCATCCAGAGCAACGGGAGGGAAGACACAGGAGAAAGACTGAATTTGCGTGACAATCCCATCAGATTTCAAAAGTCCGCCGGTCTAACGCGTCGCGTCGCGTTTTGTTTGTCGCTATTTCAGCGTGACGATCTGTGACGAAGGTTTTGGGACTTGCACACTCGGCTTTCTTCCGACACAACCACGCACCCGCATCGTGTCAAAGCGACAGTCCAGGGGGATAGTTCAGATATTATCACATCGACTCCGAAAGTCCGATTGGAGGAAGGTGCTGCCGATGTTTTTATATTCATGATTTGGTGAAAATTTTGAAACTCTCAAGTCATAATAGTATGCGAGTCAAATCTCGAGAGGGTCGCCATGGTCCAGTCAACATCTTTGAAGTATGCGTTGACAACTCAATCTCCCCACCCCTCAGGATTCAGATGCTGGGCTGCAGATATATCTCTTACCACGAGTCCTAACTAATTACGAATTAGTGCCGCATTTATTCATCGATGCATCTTACCCAGTCTATAATCTTCCTCGCTCTGCTGGCTTTGGCGACAAGTGTGACAGCAGGAGAAACAAATTTCTATTCTTCTTGCGAGTGATTCTAGGATCTGAAAAGGGTTCTGGTGGGAAGAAACGTACAGCAACCTGGGTGCCAGACCTGAGACGATATAAACACAATGAACGTGGAACAGCTTCGCGACTGGGCTAAAGGGTCCCCAATGTATGTCCAACATATCTAGCTTACTATGCCTAGCATGAGTAACGTTAAATGCTCTCCTAACTACGAATGCAGATGTACAGCCGATAGACCTGTGGGTAAATATACCGTGACGGTGAAATCAAGGTGAAATGCGAGACAGGACGTACAGCAAAAACTTGCCTGGGTCTTGAAAACAAGGGAGACACGGCGGTGACAGGCATGAGCTTCATGAAGCGGCTGGATACTCGTCACAGGGTCAGTTATTGCAGATATCCAGTTCCTAACAACGAGGATGAGCCACCGGAAAGGTTCGCTGTGAATGTAGGCCCAACAACAAAGGGCAGATGCTATATGTTCGAGGTGGTCGGAGCTCATGCGATGTTGAACGCCGGTGAAGAATCAAAGAAAGACAACTCGGTCGCGGAATCACCCATGAGTCAGGGCCCAGAGTCGGCGGAAGAGCAACTTGGTACTGTGCCAAATTGCGTGCCAAAATTTAGAAGACCAGAGCTACCGAGTGCCACTATAAACAAAATGGACGTGAACGCACTTCGCGAGTGGGCTCGAGCGTCGCCGCAGTATGTCCAACATGTCCAACTTACCATGCCTAGCCATTGACTAGTATAATCTTAAATCCTCTCCCGCCTACGAATGCAGATATAATGGACATTTCGCCAACTACCCGGTAAAATGCGAGACGATATTGATAATGGCGGAATCTTGCTTGAATCAAAACAAAAACAAGGTCACCGTGGTGACAGGTATGTACCTCACGCACATGGCCACGTCTGCTCGCCGAAGTCCTTATTGTAGATATCCCATGTCTTGGCACAAAAGTGAACTAGCGGGTGGGCCTAAATGATAAAGGCCACTGTGGCACCATCGAGGTGGGAATATCAAACACTGGTGGGTGGAGGATTACAGAATGCCCCAGGATCAGGACATGGGGGCCGCAACAGCAACCCCCCGTCCCCGGGTCGGCGAAAGAGTTTGGAAGGGGTAGGGAACATGGGAGCACCGAAGGCACCCATACCACCGAGATAATCCCCAGTTTTCCTATCCCCAATTTGTGGCAGAGACCGAGGATCCAGATCACCGGATGTTGAGTACAGATCCTTTCATGGGGCACCCATGACTCAGAATAAAGATAATATCCTCCATGAAACATATATCAGCATTCACGTGTTTGTCGGTGCTGTGCTTGGCATGTCTCATGTTCAAGTGCACACACCTTACAACTTTCATCACAGTGCGTCAATTCCAACACACAAATGCGCTGTGCACGCCTGTTGGGTTCTGGGATAGCCTGAGAGATGTCGAAAATCTCCCCAAGGTGCCTACATCACGCTATAAGCGATAACACGCAAGAACTCAATATTGGTAAAACCTTGAACAACAACACATGTTGTGATGACAGGCATAGTCTTTATGGACAGGCTCGGGAACTCTGGTAGGCGAAGAGAACATCGCAGATATCCCTTACTGGATCGCGGGCCCACCGTAAAGGTAGGCCCACAGAAAAGAATCACATGTTGCACCGTCCAGGTTGGAGAGTCGAACACTGGTGAAGGACCACAGAACGCCCTCGCGGTACCAGGTCATGGGGGTCGCCACTGTCGCGCCACAGCAACTCTCCAATGTCAGAACCACACGAGTCGGAAGAAGCCGGACAGGATGGGAGTAGAGGCAGTAGACCTCCAAGCAGGATCCAGTCGAGTTTTCATGAGGGATTTGCGAAAGACTGGGCTATGCGTAACGTACTCACCATAAACAGCGCCGAAAGAATGTAAGTGACCCTATTGAATCCTCATTCAGATATATATATTAGTTAGTTGATCGAAAGCATCTCAAAGCTACTTACACACAAAGCACGATCGGCACTCAGTACTATACATACTCGATAATAAAGGAAAAAGTATTGTTCCAGCAAGCTAGCCAGTTAAGACCTGTTTACGAAATCCAGGAGAGGAAATGACATCTAGCGTAGCTAGACATGAGGATGAAGCATAGAGCATGATGCATGAAGCCGTGTATTCGCAGTAGGCTAGACGCGAACGGAGCTATACCGAAGAGACCCAGGGACGGAGGGGAAATGGCCACTTGATCATAACAGTTACGGGACGGCCGCATACGCCTGCATTGGCCCTCCTCTCCCCTGCTAAAAAGAACAAAACATCAGCACACAACTCGAAAAACCTAAACAAACTCAAAGTGCTCACCGCATTCACCCACATCTGCATTCCCTGTTGATGTATACCTGGTTTCGGGTCCCTTTCCTCTGACACGAACGATTCATGTGATGACTGGTACCCAAACGTATTATCCTGCGCAGCAGCGGCTGCCGCCAACAACACACTATAATCCCTCTGATGTCCATTCCCATTCCCACCTCCACCTGTGTTCCCATTCCCAACCACATTCCCACTTGCACCAGAACCACTACCACCAGTATTGGCACTCCCGTTGTTACTCGCATTCACAGGTCCCCCATTCTGAGCAGACTGGGGCATAGACATAGATTCCACCTGTTCGGGATAAAACGGATAGAACAACTGCGCAGGCACATCCACAAGTTGACTGTCCGAAGGCGTCGACCCACCGCTGACATTCTTCGCACCCTTCTGGACCTGCCCACCATTCATCGGACGAGGATGTGGTCCATATACCACACCCCCAGCAGGACCCAGTGCATATGGGGAGTGCGATAGCGTCGGCGTGCTCTGCTGGGACTTGGCCACGACAGAGGCGGGAGCTGAGGTAGGGGCAGAAGTAGATGTAGGGATAGGCGACATCACGATGTCCTCGTCCCACTCTGGTTCACAAAGCAGACACGGGTGGCTGACGGGTCCTACTTGTTGGAGATTGACGTCCATGACACGTTCGGCGAGCTTGGCGATGAGTGGATGTCCACCGGCAAAGTCTTTGCGCTCCCAGCGCCAGCGGAAGCGCGGGAGCATGTCGAGTGCCAGCCAGACATCCTCGAGGGCCGTGTGTCGGGGGAGGGTCTCACATTTAGACATGTGCCCGTAGAGGATCACCATGGCGGCAATATGAAGAGGGATGGGAGAGGTGAAGAAGGCGATGTCGGGGAAGCGAATGAGCTGGTTGTGCACAACGATAGTGTTGTGCGACGTTATGATAGCTGGAGGGATAGGTGAGCGAATAGTTATTTAATGGAATATGGAATGGAAGAGCTCACCATCAACAAGTGCCTTGTGCCTCTGCGCATACGAGAGTCCCTTG
>QFEU01000383.1:0-22536 GCA_003316345.1 Tricholoma terreum | reverse complement strand
AAACCGTGGATTTCTGACAGAGCTGGCAAGCCACAAAAGGTGTGTATATGCTGTCGACGCCTTTCATTTCTTGGGCTGTTGTGTTTGAGCATGTCATCCAGTTGTCATTTATCGATGCCTTATCAGTTCATCTCCCATCACATCTGATCACATCTGTCCCTGCGTCTCCAGCATGCAGACGCGTTTTTTTTTCTTTCTTCTGGCGCACGTGACAATTAATTATATGCGCGATTCCTTGGCGGGATGCATGGAATGAACGAACCTCTGACATGATGCTGATCAGGTTTATCGCAGGTTGAATCAGTAACAGGCACACTAAACAACTTTATCGTCGAGCCTTTTCTGCCCCACCCCGCCAACACCGAGTACTACGTTTGTATCAACTCCCATCGCGAGGGCGACTCCATCCTCTTCACTCATGAAGGTGGTGTCGACATCGGTGATGTCGACGCTAAAGCCCTCGTCCTCAACATCCCCGTCAATCAGCCCTTCCCCTCCCGTGAAGCCGTCGCGTCAACTCTCCTCACCCACGTTCCACCCGAGAAGAAGGAAACCCTCATCGACTTCCTAGTCCGCCTCTACAGCGTATACGTTGATCTCCATTTTGCGTACCTTGAGATCAACCCCCTCGTCGTTCTCGATGCCGTCAAAGGCGGAGAACCTCAGGTTTGCTATCTTGACATGGCCGCTAAGCTCGATCAGACTGCTGAGAGCATCTGCGGACCGAAATGGGCAATTGCACGGGATTTGAGCGTGTATGAGAGGAATGAGGCTCCCGCACAGCAGGTCGCAGGATCTACCAAGGCCAAGGTTTCTGCTGACAGGGGACCACCCATGGTATGCATTTTTCTCCTTTCCATGACCATCGATTCAATGCTTGATCCCAGGTATGGCCTGCTCCCTTCGGTCGAGACCTCACTAAAGAGGAAGCCTACATCCAAAAACTTGATGGGTCTACGGGTGCCTCTCTCAAGCTCACCGTCCTCAACGCCGAAGGGCGTGTTTGGACCATGGTCGCCGGTGGTGGTGCCTCCGTCGTGTACTCTGACGCAATCGCCGCACACGGATTCGCCCACGAGCTCGCAAACTACGGAGAGTACAGCGGTGCACCCACAGAAGGGCAGACGTACGAGTATGCAAAGACGATCATAGACCTCATCACGCGCGGGAAGCCTCGCCCAGACGGCAAGATCCTCATCATAGGTGGCGGTATTGCCAACTTTACAAATGTTGCGGCTACCTTCAAGGGCATCATCCGCGCGTTGAAGGAGTTCAAGAATCAGCTTGTTATGCACCAGGTCAAGATCTTTGTGCGGAGAGGTGGTCCGAATTACCAGGAGGGGTTGAAGGCCATGCGTCTTCTTGGGGAGGGTCTGGGTGTGCCGATCGAGGTGTACGGCCCGGAGACACACATCACCGAAATCGTGCCCCTCGCACTTGGGGTATCGGTCAAGAAATCGCCTGCGTCTTCTGACCAGGAGGCACAGAGCGTGGCATCGGCGACGCCGCCTGCGCCAACAGAGGAGGAAGTGAACGCAGCGGTGGGGACGATCCACAGGGATGGCGAGCGTACACAGCCCGATGACCAGATCGTACGGTTCTCGACCCAGGTCGGGCCTCCATCACGGCCTTCATACCGCCCCTTTGATGCCACGACCCGTTCATTCGTCTATGGCCTGCAACCACGTGCGATCCAGGGCATGCTCGACTTTGACTTTTCCTGCGGACGCTCTACGCCCAGTGTCGCAGCGATGATATATCCTTTCGGCGGGCATCATATCCAGAAATTCTATTGGGGCACGAAGGAGACTCTGTTGCCTGTGTACACGAGTGTTAAGGAGGCGGTGGGGAAACATCCTGATGTAGATGTGGTGGTAAACTTTGCGAGCTCGAGGAGTGTGTATTCGAGTACCCTGGAGTGCTTGGAGTTTAGCCAGATCAAGTGCTTGGCGTTGATTGCGGAGGGTGTCCCAGAGAGGCATGCGAGAGAAATTTTGTGGAAGGCGCAGGAGAAGGGTGTCCTGATTGTTGGGCCTGCGACGGTTGGTGGTATCAAGCCTGGGTGCTTCAGGATCGGAAACTCTGGAGGGTGGGTGTTCTCTCTTTCTCTTTTCGTATACGGGACACTGACCTACTTGCTTTGACAGAATGATGGACAACATTATCGCTTCCAAGCTCTACCGCGCCGGTTCGATCGGATACGTCTCCAAGTCAGGAGGCATGTCCAACGAGTTGAACAACATCCTCTCTCTCGTCACCAACGGCACCTACGAGGGTATTGCCATCGGTGGTGACCGATACCCCGGTTCCACCTTCATTGACCACTTGCTACGATATGAAGCCGACCCCGAATGTAAGATGCTCGTCCTACTCGGCGAAGTAGGCGGGATTGAAGAGTACCGTGTCATCGAGGCCGTGAAGACTGGCAGAATCAAGAAGCCGATCGTGGCGTGGGCTATTGGAACTTGTGCCAAGATGTTCACGACGGAGGTGCAGTTTGGTCATGCGGGCAGTATGGCGAACAGTGAGCTGGAGACTGCGCATTCAAAGAATGCAGCGATGCGGGCGGCGGGCTTTATTGTGCCCGATACATTTGAGGAGCTTCCTGAGGTTTTGAAGGATACGTACCAGAGGCTTGTGAAAAGCGGAGTTATCGTCCCGAAGAAGGACAAAGAACCTCCTGTTATTCCTATGGATTACAAGTGGGCACAGGTGGGGTGGATGGTTCATTGGGATTACGATGCTTGAGCTGACCATTCTCTTTTTTTCCCTTAGGAACTCGGGCTCATTCGTAAACCTGCTGCGTTCATCTCGACTATTTCGGATGAGCGTGGACAGGAACTCTTGTACGCTGGTATGCGTATTTCGGATGTGTTCAAAGAGGACATCGGTCTCGGTGGTGTTGTCTCCTTGCTGTGGTTCAAGCGCCGTACGTTCCTTCCCATTCCCACCACACATATTTATAATTATAATCTCAAGGTTTGCCCCCTTGGGCTACTAAGTTCGTCGAGATGGTGCTCATGCTGACGGCCGATCACGGGCCTGCTGTTTCTGGGTATGTGTATTTGTGAAAGAGTGGACGGTATGCTGATGGTGGTGATGTAGTGCCATGAACACCATCGTCGCCTCGCGGGCGGGCAAGGACTTGATCTCGTCTCTCGCTTCTGGTCTCCTCACCATTGGAAGCCGATTTGGTGGTGCCCTCGATGAGGCTGCTTCCATGTTCTCTGGAGCTCGCGACAGGGGTCTCACTCCTCGCGAGTTTGTAGACGAGTCGAGAAAGGCTAACAAGCTCAGTGCGTTACATTTTTATTGATCCATGATGTGGTTTTTGAATGTCTTCCCAGTCAGCGGAATTGGACACAAGATCAAGAGTGTGAACAACCCTGATCTTCGTGTTGAGCTCGTCAAGGAGTATGTCCAGAAGCACTTCCCTAGCCACTCCCTCCTGGACTATGCCCTCGCTGTCGAAAAAGTGACCACTTCCAAGAAAGATACCGTACGTCTCAACCCTCTCATCATCCAGCCGGTTACGATTTGACATTTCCTTCTGCAGCTCATTCTCAACGTTGACGGTTGCATTGCTGTCAGCTTTGTCGACCTCCTGCGCGACAGCGGCGCCTTCGGACCTGAAGAGGCCGATGAGTACATTAAGATTGGCACGCTGAACGGCCTGTTCGTGCTTGGTCGTAGCATTGGGTTCATCGGACACCACCTTGACCAGAAGCGTCTCCGTGCGCCCTTATACCGGCATCCTGCTGATGATATCTTCATCAACATGGCTGATGTGTCGCAGCCACGTGTGTTGGGCAGGATGCAGTAGATGAGATGCTCATTGTTTGCGGGGATAGCAAGAAGGATACGATGGGTCACGCGGGACGGTTTGTACTTGTACTAAAGACTTCTGACTCATTTTCACATTTTAATACTGCTGTTTCCGACGATATCCTCAGGGGGCCTGTTTGGATCCATACATACATACGTACAATCATACGCTCTTAGAAATCTCCTGTTCTTGCTCCAGAATAAAAATAATTTTACTTGCCTCAGTCAATTGTTTGATCGACCAAGTTCAATCCATTGGTGCACTAATAGTATACACATGCCAATAAAGATATCTTAGTCTCGGTGTAACACAAGGGACATGTATAATATGATGGAAGTTAAGAAGAATTCCGTGTGAAAGAAAAAGTATGGAATAGAAAAAACGTGCAGTAAGATACGAGCATGCATTGTTCGAACATAAAACGAATAGGCAGGGGGCACGGAAATGGAGTCAGCCGCTGCAACCGGGAGGTAGAGAGGGCAGTGGGCATTATCAAGCATATGATACTAGTGTCTTCTTAGCATATTAGTCCACGTGGAAAGCTAAGCTAGAAGCAATGTCTTACAATATGGGTCATGATGGAGAGACAGTTTAGGATCACCAGGTGTCGGCTAGCAACAGGGTTCTGGAGTGGTTCTGGGCATAAGTTGGGCCAGAATAGAGCATCGATGTTTAGCCGAAGACCGAATGCGAATGAGTGAACATGGGGTAGTCATAAAAGGGGAAATGATCGCTTGATTTAGTTGCAGGAATGATCGCCGAATATTCAGCGAAAGTTGCGTCGTTGCGTTTGAGAGAAGGGAGAAGCAGAGCAGTAAATAGTTACAGCGTATAAAGCGGGGACCCCTAAGCGTAGAAAATTTGGCACATTGGGTGGAGGGGGTGACGAACAGAAAACGAACAGTGCGGGCCGCAGCCTTTCCGACAAACAAGGCTAGCAGATGATGCAGCAACACCCTGACGTTCCGCTGTCATCTGTCCCATCACCCTGCTGTGTGGTTCCTGCGTGCCAAAGTTAATCCATGCCAAGGAAAGTGGAATGGAAATTTTACCATCGCTGCCTCGCCCTCTTCCCCGCTTCTTTTTGGAGAGATCATTTTCCCCCGCAGGTATGAACGGCCGGACGGAGAGATGTACGATCGTTGGGGTAGGGTCTGATTGGGGCATGTGCGTGGGGAATTTAAGCTCTGTTCGTATGGCTTGTTAGCGACACTACGAAATAGGGGGAATTAGAGACGAACGAGCAAGAGTGTCATCATCTTGAAGCATCTTTCCAAGGTATAATACTCGCATATAGGAAGGGCCGAGTGGCCGTTCGTCCCCCCATTCTAGGTAGCTCGAGCAATTAGCGACTGTATGCTGTAGAAATGATGGGTATGACAATACCTGAAGGCCATGCATTCCAAACCAGTTCCTTCACTCTGCCCACTGTAGTTTCAGGTTCGAACGACATAGTCCGCCTCCGCCCCGAGATAAGGAGAAACGTGATGAACGCCTGTGGAATCTGCGGCACACTGCTCTCAGCCTCAGGTGGCATTCCTTCTTCCTCAGTTCTCGATTTGGTTTCTGAAGGTGAAATTGCTGGCTTTGATGGGAGGTCAGACAAAGGTGCCAACTCGTGTGACGTAATGTCATCCCCTACCCCACTTCTCCCCGTCACGATATCATCTCCACCCACTTCCATTGAAATCCGAGTGATCGATGTCCTGTTAGAGCGAGTTCCAGGCTCCATGGCAGCAGCGTCGTACGATAGAGGAGGTAGTTCGAATGATGCCATGGTCCCACTGAGAGGCAATGTGTCCCAATCGACAAACTACCAGTGCACGAAACCCGTTGTGGTTGCCTTAAGAGTCCAGTGCTGAGAGTGTTGTCCAAAACCTGGTGGAAGGGGAAGGAAGAAACGGAGCACGATCACCTCCTGGGGAGGTATATTTATAGATGAAGTGGATACGACACAAGTCTCGGACCAAGTATACAGGAGTCCTGGATTGGTCTCTGGACAGATTGTCCGGGCTTTTGGTCAGCTTATGGCCGACTTATTGCCATCTGGACAGGCAGTGAAGAACGCCCATACATCGAAACCCAGAATTCAGGCTGACACACTCCTCTAAGGCTGATTAGCATCCTTCTATCGTTTCGAATTCATTATTCATGGTGATTCAGATCTCAACGCGCAATCCCCGCGCTGGGAATATACCTACCTACCTATACTAGAAATAGGAGTGAAGATTGTGCCTGTATGTGTTCTCCTTCAGAGCCCGACACAGCTTCTGGCGTGGGAAGGCGCCTGCCCTTATCATGAACTCTGGGCCTTGATCGATAATTTCCCTCACAGCGTGCGACGCGACGCGATGGGACCCAGGATTTTGCTGGTAGCAAATCCAACGTATCATCGAATAGCAACGACAGCCATCATCAGAATTAGGAGGGATCTGCATCTTAAGAACAAGGACTAACAAGTGAAGCCAAGTGGATCGAGAGCTTATGCTCAGTGATACAAGTCAAATACATAGTGCAAAATGCGATTGGAGCATCACGAACATTCTTCTTTGTGCATAGTGTAGCCGACTCGGAATATGCGGGCGTATGCATAATCACAACGGATCTTGCCAGACAGAGACAAATTGAACCGCGGTGTTACGTTTGTTGCGGATGCGTCTGGGGGGTTTTAGCGGCTTGCGCATGGATTTCAGTTGTAGAAGATTCACGGACCATTCCAGACTCCAAACCAGCCGCGGGCCCAGTCTCCTACCCAGCCGCAGTTCCGGGGTAGGGAGAACGTGGTACGCGATTGAAAATCCTAGTACAGAATGTATTTTTAGATGAGACGGCAACTTCCATAATTTTAAACTCCACACTCTTAATTTCTCCAACCCCTACACAGCGGCTGGCTTTTTACAACTGTAAACAACTCAGCCACATGCCGTCCGTGGCCACAAAGCTTCCACATTAAGATTTAATGTGCCGCAGTAAATTATGTAAACCATAGTCCAAGCTCAGTGGTCGCATCAAGGTCGCGTCACAAACGCACGCTCCACAATGCATCAGTCTCAAACATCCAATACACTACTTCTCAGTGAGATTCGTGATGAGGTGGAACACCTTTTTCATCAACGTCCTTGCTTATGGCAAATCCACATCGTTCAAGCACTTTTGAAAAATGACAAAGATGTCATGTCTATCTCAGCCACGGGTTCTGGGAAGACTCTGACATTCTGGATGCCACTTGTTTTCATTCCTGAAGGCATCCAAATCATTGTCACTCCACTAAATATCCTGGGCAAGCAGAATGTTGACACTCTAGCAAAAGTGGGAATCAATGGCGTATCAGTGACAGCAGACACAGCTACAGCAGCAACCTTCCAGGTGAATTGAAACTTCAATGTGTTTCTGGACATTCTAAACAGAAAAGTCATAGGCAATTTCTGAAGGGAAGCATCGGGCAGTTGTCACCAATGTTGAAACCATATCAAAAACTGGTGGAGGCTTCGAGAAACTATGGGAAGATAAGAATTTCATGTCAAAAGTCATCAGTATCATCTGGGACGAGTCTCAATGTGTAAGCAAGTGGGGAGACTTCCATCCAGAGTACAAGTCAGCAGGAAACCTTCAACATCTAATCCCGAGGAGAATCCCATTTTTCATCACATCCGCAACACTACCTCCCCGCGTTCTTGGTGATGTCATGGCAATTCTTGGCATGCATATGGAAAGCACTTACCTCTTTTTTCGTTCTAATGACCGGCCCAATGTTCATCTTGCCATTCGCAAGATGAAATATCCACTCAACAGCTACAAGGACCTTTTGTTCCTTATCCCTGATGACTGGGACACATCAAAAGCTTTACCATATAAATTTGTCATTTTCTTCGACAGTATCTCAGACTCAATTGCAGCAGCCAAGTATCTTCGAGCACGTCTACCGCTGCACCTACAAAGTAAGCTCAAATGGTTCAATTCTGAGATGTCCCAAGAATTTCAAGACGAGGAATCTGATAACTTCAAGAATGGTCAAAATTGGGGCTTAGCCTGTTCGGAATCGTTTGGGATGGTAAGTTTTACCTTACCCGAGAGGTTCGCCATTCATTGAGATATTGCAGGGAATTGATTTGCCAGATATTGCCTTGGTAATTCAGTGGAAAGCTTCATGCGATATGTGCACACTGTGGCAACACTTCGGGCGGGGTGCGCGTGGTCTCGGGCTTGAGGCAATTGCACTGTTCTTGGTAGAACCCATGTACTTTGACGAAACAAAAGAACAGAAAGCAGAAAGAAAAGCAAGAAAAGATGAGAAGATGAAACAGAAAGCTGGGAAAGCATTGGCCCAAGATTTGAAGTGAAAACGAAATAAACACAACGACTCACGACAGGTGTACAACAAAAGAAGGATTGACCCAACAAATCTCCCTATCGCCCAATCAAGGGTCCAAGTCACGGCACCTGGCTCACACACCCTCGATCACCTTACATCCGCACAAGTCCACAACACACCAGTGGATGCACTCGGCCCCAACCACCAGCCTGATACACTCACACGTCTTCGATTGAGCTTGGTTTCTCATCCATTCCTCGCACGAACAGTACCAATGACATCACCTGGTCCTTCAACAATCACTCCAACCCATCTCGCCAATGTCGATCTATCAACAAGTCCACCAGGAGACGACGAAGAGAGGGAAGAGCAGCATGAAGGAGAGTCAGGTTCTGAATCAGAGCTGGAGGGAGAACATGCCGAAGGTGTTCAGGGTGATTTGTTTAATGAGCGGCATGTAATCTATGAGGCAGGTGTGGGGTGACAATTGTCAGAGAGGGGACACAAGAGAAAGGATGGAAATGAGCTCGAGCCTGCGATGGATGATATGATCAATGCTGGGTCTGTAGATCGTCAATTGAAGTGTTACCGCCATCCACCAATGTTATATTTTGGGAATGACAAGATTGGTGAGTGCTGTCCATTCTGCTCGTTTTATGAGATCCCTACTGATCCGGGAGTACAGAATCAGACCATCTTGAATGTCGGACTGATCTTCTCAACAGCTGTCCACGTTGCACGATCGTGAAGCCTATCATCTGCTGCGAACTCTGCTCCCCAGCTTTCTTCACGCACTTTGCACAGGTTGACATGGAAAAGACGAAGCCCATCCCGTCGTGCTCTCGGATTAAGGATTACACTGCTGGTGCTCAAGATATGAACTTGCGTGACGCTTTGCACATCTTTCGAAGGCAGACAACGCAGACGCTCTTTGGTCTTGCTTGCCTCAGAAACAACGGCCCTGGGATATTCATGTCAAACGAAGTACTGCAACGGATCATGGACTGTGCTCACAAGTATAAGATCAACACTAGGGAAGATCTTGCAAAGGAAACTCGGTGGACAGGCATTCAAGACCATGCCACAGCCGTCATCATGTTGATCAGGGCCCACTGCCCGAAACCTCTTCTAGCCCCTTTGCTTATGTCGACACCTCTTCGTGTACAGCTCAACACTCTCAACCAGATCCCTGTAACCACGCCTCTGAACTGGAAAACTGTGAAGTCACGCAAGTGTTCGAAATGCGGCTCCCAGGGCCACATCTGTTTGTATATTCAACGTTAATGTGATTAATCTTCTGACTTGGCTATTCAGCATCGAATAGGAACTGTCCTCAACACAATACACAAAGACCCCATCAGTTGATGTCTGCTATGACACTACCCCCTTCGCATAAGGAGAATGCAGAGCCTGCAGTGGTTCAACCATCATCCACATCGGCATTTGATGTTGTCCTGCCCACTCACTTCTACTAAGCTCGCATGTAGTATGTATTACTATCATGAATTATATTACAGACTCTATGACCAGAACTCTACCGCCAGATCCTCCTCTTCAACAGCCTGATCTATGCCCTCATCATTAACAATTCCGGACTGTGCCTGGGTATTAAATACGAGATGTTCACCGTGATCAAGCATGTCGGAAATACCATAAGCAGATTTTCGACCAGCTTGTTGCTGGTTCGGCTTGTGTTCATGTAGATAGAGTGCCATCTTCGTGAGTGTTTTCTCCATGTTGGGTGGTGCATGTTGATTGGTAAGAGCGGTAAGACAAAAGTTGCGCTCAATGTTATCGTGACAACTGTGATATATTTTGATCAGGGTGGATTCCTCTATGACTCGGCTTTTGGTGTAATTAGACCCGCTGCCCCCGAACGTATGCTGTGAGATAGGAAGTTAGGATCATAAGAGTTCTGCGATTCAGTCAGACATGCCTTAGTGTACAGATTAATCATCGATTCTTCTACCCAGTCAACACCTCGAAATTTGCCTGGCTTCCCTGTAGGATTTACCAGCATATTGTAGCGTACAGCATGCCTATCCATGATAAAAAAATAAGAGGTCAGAGCTATCTGATTCTGAGTCGACAATCTGATGTACTTAAGCCTCTTGGGATACACGAAGTATATGTCGGTCAGGAAGCTAGTCATGTGTGCTGCATACTTGTGCTTTCCAGTTGCACGAAATATGCTTATCCATGGAGGAAACAAAGTCTCGAGCCTGCCAACATCTCCTTGATTCATTGCATAAGTCATTTCCTTGTAAAGCAGAAAATACTGATGCATGAGCAGGACATTCTCATTTTGTTCATTCCGTTCTGCAGCTCCTTTGCTCCGGACAGAGAAAATGTCCACGTCTCCACCAGCTATGTAATGGGCTGCTAAGTGATTTGCCATCTCGTGAATTGATTCCTCCGTTGGATTGGATGTGGCCAGGTCATCAAGAGAATTCCATGTGGGGTTTCGTAGAATTACCTCCATCCGCCAGGCATCCAGTCTCAAGGCAATTCCGTTGTGCTGTATGACTTCATGCATGCGTCAGAAACCTGGGGCTGACCCAATCTTTCCCATTTCACGAGGACAGTACAGTCCAACAAATGCCATCAAACTGTTCGCATCCTCTCAGGCATGCTTGGGCTTGATAAATATTCGCCAGATGGCATCCGCACAAGCCATCTTCAGATGAAAGAGACCCATGACAAACACGACAAATTAAAAGCGACGCCAGGGTGTTCCTTCAATTGCACGACACTGAAGCACACCAAGTACACATTCAGACATTGCGAGATCACCAAAGAAGAGCACCACGTAGTTCAAAATTGAGACCATCTTGTGCACATGCGACCTTTTCTGTTTGGCCCCGTCCGCCTCGTCTTTCAGATCCCCAACCCCTCCTTGGCCCAGCAAACTTGACATTGCACCAATGTTACCAGCGTGTGTCGATTCATTTACGTCCATTGAACAGGCGGGTGCATACCACATTTTGACCACAGGTATCTGGTCGATTGTCTCCACAGGAGGTAGTGATGTGTGGAACTTCCTAAAATAAATAGGACCATATTCAATAAGATCTGACTGGAACTTCCCAGAGATGTAGCGTTGACGACGAGTTAATCCAGAAGGATGGTCTACTTCAGGATGAAGATTCAAAAGGTCGTGGCATGTATGTGGAGGTGGTGTGGATTCGAGAAGTGGATTCAGTGGAGATTTGTTCCACAGCTCTTCTGAACATTTCAAATCCTCCTGAGTGACTCTGTGTTCCAACATTATGAGGGTACCAGATGTAAGGTGAGTTAATGTATCCCCTGCCTTTTCGATAGTAGGGGTAACAGTTTTAAAATCAACGTCATAGTTGTCATATGCATATCCAGCAAGGAGTGTCTGCCCCATCTCTCAGAGGGTCTCATATGTCTCAGTTGAGAGTGCATGGATGGCAGTATGGATAGCAGATGTTGAGATCGAGATTCCCATGTGTGCGAGGGCCTGAATGACCTTTTCTGGTGTGCTCGTAGAATGTAGAAATATGCCAAAAACACTTTTGAGCGCGTTGCACTTGGCGTTCTGGCTTTGCATCATTATGCTAATCATTACAACTTTCTTCTGCATGTGTGCGACCTCAGTAAATGTTAGTGTGGCAAGTCATGTGAATAGCATACAATTGTGCAAATGGTGTCTTGTCGGGCTGCCTTTTTCTTCGGATTTAGTTGTGTAAATGTCCCGTTCTCATCCACCAGCTCATTGGCCTCACTGGGTGTGATTTCAGGCAATCCTTCCCAGAAATCATCATCCTCCCCAGGATCAGCCATTATGAGATCCCTGTTGGAATCTTTCTCAGCACACTGTCTCCAAGATCTCTGACCCCCTATAAGCAAGAGACCCAAGATGTTACAAAGATCTGGGGCTAACATTTTCATTTTGAGCACCATGTCTTCGATGCAAAGTCTTCGAGATCTTTAGCAGATGCATGACTTGCATTGAAGTGCCAGTCTTCATTGCATGTGAGCTCCTTGATAGAGTCAATGTATCTCTTTTTCATGATTTCGTTTGCCCAGGTCAAGACCGAACTAGCCGAATGTGAATGTCGAGACAGAGCTGTAATGATATTACCAGCATCCTTGACTAGTGTTAGGGTACATGGATGAGTTTCTAGGCTAGGATCTTCCAGAAGAGCAAGAATGAATTCCGACACTGTCAATTCTGAGCCAAGTGGATTGAAGAAATCGATAACAGCTTGAACTTGAAGTGGTGCAATCATGATCGTAAAAATATATTGGTATATCATCCCAATGCGGACGTGTGCCTCCGGGTGGCTGAGTTGTTTACAGTTGTAAAAAGCCAGCCGCTGTGTAGGGGTTGGAGAAATTAAGAGTGTGGAGTTTAAAATTATGGAAGTTGCTGTCTCATCTAAAAATACATTCCGTACTAGGATTTTCAATTGCGTACCACTTTCTCCCTACCCCGGAACTGCGGCTGGGTAGGAGACTGCCGTGGGCCGCATTAAACTTTTTTGCTTATGTAAACTTGAACTTGACTTGGAATCTTGGATTAATCGAGGCGAACACGAGTTCCAAGGGAGCCGAGCATTTTTCGAGGCCTCTGTATACCGTCAGAGCCATGTTTTCCCACCTCATCTCTCCCTGTCAGCGGTTCTCGGCTTGGTGCTGGGCATTTCCAGCAAAGATCAAGCTGAGACAGAACAGTCATTGAAGGTGAGACACTCCTGTGCCACCCTCTCTTCTGCATTGACACCCATCACAGTGGCACAGGTACATTGCATGGAGACCTGCATTCTCCACACAATCTCACACATCTCATTCAGCCCATCATCCAAAAGTTTTTACATCACTACAAAACTGTTTGTTGTTGTTCGGCTACTTTTTCAATCACCTTCCCCGGATCAGGAAATCAGGGACTCACTGGTATTTCCAGTTGGTGATGACAAATCACCAGCAGATTGTCAGATAATAATACTAAACTAAAATTCCATAAAAGTCCTTATCCAGTCACCACCATAAATTCAGAAGTAGAAATCATATTACATCTGCAAAACATAATTTTTTCTCCTTGTCACTCTATGAAAGTCTGAGGGTGTCATGTCAAACTTTTATAATCCCATTCTAATTCTGCTAACATGTTCCTAGCTGTTGTCAAGCAATATCATTCTTGCCATCATCCATCAGAATGACATTCCTTTGTCAAATATGTCCAAACAGCTCAAAATTCAAATATCCCCCAAGGACTCAGATGGTAGTGGCTTTTACAGTCTGCTCAGCTCATTTTACTGATGTTCTATTGTTCTAAAAGTGCAAAATATTAAGTGTTCACATGAGTTGAAAATACACAGCCACAACCCCATGGGCTGAACAAAATGCAAAAACTTGATCATGACTACCCATGTGACTTATAGACATGATGTGTGAATGTGTGACTAAGTAAAGTAAGACAAATAAATCAGCAAAATCCCAAGTTAACTTTGAGGCAATGGTTCAACATCAACAAGCAATTGAGAACATTGAGTACCAGTGAAATAACTAAGTAGTAGAAATGGAAATAGTAGAAAAGAAATTACATTTTGCCCCCCATGCTCTGAGATGACAATGCCTTACCATGGGAAAACAGACTGTCAATTAGTGCTCAGATATGTCAGGCTGGCAAACCTGGTGAAACTTGCCAACACTACTGTCCTAAATAAAACCTTACCAGATGGGGTATCAGAATTGGGCCTATTACACATAAGATTCAACTTATAATGCATTATTTATTTTGATATTTTAGTGTCAGATCATTCTCAATTTCCTGATGGCTAGCTTCAAATATGTCAGGATATTTTTTGATTCCTCTAGCACTTTTCTTTTTCAGAATCATTCTCACCAAAAAGCATCAAAAGTTCACAATATTGCCAATGCAACATTCACACTAAACACCCACATTGGGGCCCTGCCCCCTAAGGAAGGGATAATATTGTATAAGGCACAGATTGATCTATACCTTGTTTATGGTTGTGAAGTCACTGTGGCCCTTGATGTGTCACTCCCAGTATTGTCTGAACTGGAGTGTGTTCAGCACATGTATCTCTGATGTTTCCTTGATTTGGAATCTTGAGCCATGTGCACCCTTATTCACCAAAACTAGTGTTATGCCTCTGAGATTCCGACAAGTGCAACTGGCATTGGGGTACCTTTCCTACATATCTCAGCTTTCTTTACACCATTATGCAGCAGCAGCCTTGCAAGAGTCACTTTATATGCTTCGCCTGCTACAGCCTTGCTGGTTGGGGGACTTGAAGTGGGTACTGGAGCACCTCCCTGGTCCTCATTCTCTTACATTGACAGAGCAACATCTGCATCACCCAGATCTATTGGACAAACAACAGCACTCCATAGCAAGTGCTGCTGATGAATATCTGCACAGCTGCATTACCCCTGCTTCACGATGTGTACTTCTTTGCAAAAGAGTTGAGCAGTCTGATGGTCATATGCTACCCTTTGTCATGTTACAACTGTGTCACTACTTATTGCTGGCCAAGCCAGCGGATAGAAAGGCATTTACCTCACTTATGTATTCCCAGCATTGTCTTGCAGTGGAAGTCTTGCATTATCAGGAACACTATCGCCCTTGTGTGCCTCACAAGGAGAGATTATGTTGATTGTGCCAGATGGCTGTGGAGGATGAGGTCCACATCCTCCTCCTATGCACCGCTAACCAGGATCTGGTATGCCTGCAGTTGTTATTCCTGAGTGACATTGCGAGGCATTGGCCACCTCATTGTTATCTGTCTCTCCCTCCACAGCAACTGCTGTATGTCCTTATTGGTGATGACAGGTTGGGGGCACATATGGGAAAGTACCTCTGTGATGTATTCACAGTCCTGGAGACAGTGCTGCTCTGGGTCCCTCACCTGGAAACTTCCTCACCAAACCATCCTTGATCACCTTCATATTCAAGCCCTAACCATGCTTTGCTCCCCTTCCAGTTCCCATCCCACTTTGTGTCTTGTGAGAAGGTGGCCTGTATGTATCCCTGTAGTATATCTCTCACATTCTATTACCATCTCTAAACACAGTGATGTACAGGGTCTTCACAGCAGGCAAGAATGGAGATGGCTGTAGCATACATGTTATGACACTCATGTATGTAGTATGGAAACCAGCTGTTCCTGTATAGGACCATGCTGGCAATACTACCTGTCTACCTATCTACCAAACAAAAGGGGCTCATGAACTCCACCCTATTCAGCAAAACCAAGACCACCAGAACATGATAGGGGCTAAGGATCACATGCTAGCAGAGATCTGAGATCTGCCTCTATTCATAGACCTTGCTGCGGCAACAATAGATCGTATGAGACACACACTGGGCCCATGTTGAACAGACCTCGTTCTCAATAAATTGAGAACTCGGAACAAATTATGGGTTATCACAACTATGGGTTAAGACAGCTTCGACTGTAGTTCATTTTGGAATTTCAATGTTTTGTCACACAAATGTAACAAACATTGGATGATTATGAATTGCCTCTACCTTAAGCCATCAACACAATCTATCAAATGTTACTGTCTTCTTGGTATGTTTTGGCTACATTGGGGCTTGCTACTTTCTGAGACTGCTCTGCACACTTTGGCTATTGATGACCTGTGATTTCAACTATTTAGTGTACTAGAAGGTTGTCAATTGTGACTTTTTGTCCATTAGCATTTAGTGAAGTCCACCTGCTTAGTCCCAGTTTGCTGAGCCTCCAGAACTTCTCTTACTCAATGGTGTCTGGAGCTTTCAGTACCATTACTGCCTCCCTTGACACTTTCACTTGCCTAGCAAAAAGAAGATGTATCAGGAGTTGCTATAAGCTTTGGATTGATTTACCCTGAACATTGTCTTGTGGTGTGTTGAAATAAGTGATTTTTTGGTGGAACAGCAGGGGGCACAGGTTCAACATCCATTTTACTCTATTGTTGGCTCTTTGGATCTTTGGATCTTTGGCTCTTTGGATCTCTCTGGACTAGTCTATTGTTAGTTGCCCCACAATGCCATAGTGTTTGCAAGAGGGCAGCTAGCGATAATTATATGGCTGGCTTATCATCAGATTCACTTTTTGCCACTGCAAAGAAGTTTAGGAGATGGGCAGCTCAAGAAAAGCAGCCTGGTAAACAGCACCAAGTACCAATTCCTGGTATGTGTGCTTGGTGTTTCTTCTGATTGGATTGGTTCATATGAGTATTATAGGTCCACCTCTAGTCTTGCCACATGCTACACCAGATTCAGCTATAAATTATCTTTCTCCAATGTGTATGTTTCTGAGTTCTCAATTTATTGAGAACAAGGCCTGTTTGGTGTGGGCCCAGTGAATGTCTCATATGATTTATTGTTGCCGCAGCACCTTATGTAATCTACTGCTGTGCATGGTTCAATTGAAGGTAAACATTTCAGTTACAATTTTGCCTCATATATTTATATTTCCCTATCTTGCAACATGCCCTCTCATTGATTGTCATTGGATTCATTGACCATTACTTGGGGTTATTCTACATCCACATATACTCTGGTGCAGCTGGGTGTGTTTTTGCATATAAAGACTATTTGTTACAAGCCCAGGTCCTGGTGTGCATGGTTCAATTGAAGGTAAACATTTCAGTTACAATTTTACCTTCTATATTTATATTTCCCTGTCTTGCAATGTGTTCTCTTGTTGATTGCCATTCTGTTTGTTGACCATTGCTTGGGGTTATTCTATATCCACATATACTTTGGTGCAGTTGGGTGTGCTTTTGCATATGAAGACTATTCATTACAAGCCTGGATACTGGCATCAGAGATGTTATGCCAAATCTGATGCTTTGTTTTTGGACTGTCTGATGAGAGCCAGCTTCATGCTTTCCCTTACATTTGAGGTCACTGTGCAGGATGGAAGTGAGGTATGGACCTGTGTTCATGGACAAAACAGGTTAAGGACATTAGTCTTGTTCTTTCCTGGTGTTATCCCTTTGAACTGTCTTTCTTGCTGGTTTTTATGACCTTGTTGAATCTCTTCTTACAGATTGTGACCGGCACCTTCACTGGACATGGCAGATTATTGCTTTCCTGCATGCTATGCAGGTCAAAATATCAGTGAGTCATATTGGCACCTCTATGCTTTCCTGATGGAGAACTCAGACCTGCCATGTAAAGCACTGGCCCACTAGTACATGTTAGCAATTGGAACTAAAATTATAAATAGACTTCATGAATGTTTAGATGGCGTCTGTGCTCCACCTGCTGGGAAGGCCAGGCCATTAAGGTTTCAGTTGACCCCTGCAACTTAGCCCTGTACACTATCACAAATCCTCAATATTATGCACATATTGGCTTCTCCATCTACAGATCCACCTCCTAATACAACATTTGCTCCTGCTCTAGTTTTTTCTTTTCCATGTACTTGGGGTGGTGGACATTAAGTAGTCTTTTGTACAGTTTTTAATGCAAAATATTTACTGATTTTTTTTTGCAGCTGCATTTACTCCTAAAAGTACTTGTTATTGCCATTATGGTCAATGTACACCTGCAACTCCTATGTCACATGAAGGTCTTGCCAAAAGAGCCCATATGAAAGAGAGTAGGGACCCCCAACACTAAACACAAGACCAAAAGAATAGGAATGAAATGTATATGGTAAAAAGGTAAGTACTGTACAGCTGATAATCATATGATAAGATATCAGTCACATGACCCTTACCCTTACCCATACCCCAAAAAATTCTATCTCTTCATAATCCTATTGTTCCAGATGTCCAAGGCTTCTGACTCAGCAGTTCCCCTCATGGTAATCAAAGATCCGATTTTTGTCCATAGCCTAGCCATCTCACCAAGTATTGTCTCTCCCATCCCTGTTTTCTTTCATCAAGTATCCTCTTTATGTAGTATTCTGCTGTCCCTCCATTGGTAACAATAGGTCCTGGTGTGCCAGAGACCTTCCTGGAAATAATATATCATCATTTGCCTTGTGTGCTTTCAAGTGTGAGATGTGGAAAGTGGTTGTTTTATCTCTCCTGTGGTTAGGGATATGAAGTGTGTAGTTCAAATTCTCCAGGTGTGCCATAGTGATCTTGTATGGTCTATTGAATCTTGGCATGAATTTAGCCACTCGGCCACTCTTTCCCTGCATATATTCTCTTAATTTCTCTATGCCTGTTTGTAGTTGCCAACATTATCCATTCACCCACCTTGAAACTTAGCTCAGGGTCATGCTCCTTGTTTGCATAGTGTGCCTGTGAGATTTTGGCTGCAGTCAACAAGTCTCTTGCTTTTTGAATGACCATCTCTAATTGCTTGATCATAGTCCTAGCTGCTGTAGCTTCTGGTGTTGTGTCTGATGGGGTGACAATAATGTGTGGTGTACCATTACCCTAAAGTAAAGGTGGAATCAATTGAGGTGAGTGTCCTGACTTCAGGTTGAAAGGCATAAATCCTATAAATGCATTCATAGTGTTCATAATGTCAAACCTGACTTTTGGCAGTGACTTAACCCATCCTGTTTGGTTTCAATTGATGTAAGTAACACAAACACTGGACCACTGTTGTACTTGTTTGTTCCAAAGCACCATCAGTTTGGGGGTGATAAGCTGTTGACAGCTTTTGATTTATCCTGGCCAATCTCATCAGGGATTTCCAGAACTTTGACACAAAAAGTTTGTCTCTGTCCATCACTAGTTCTCGTGGGCATCTATTTTTGCAGTACTACCTGTCAAAAAATATCACTGCAAACTCTTCTGCACTTATCTCCATTTGACATGGTGCCAGTTGTAAATCAGCACCCAGTCAATCAGTCATCATCACCAGTTTGTCAAATTCTTTGTTTTTTTGGCAGCAGCCCAATGAAATCGATTGTGGCTGACTCAAATCATTTGTTCAGCATCTCCAGTGGATGCAATGGACCTGCTGGATGAGTGGTGTAGCTCTTGTTCTGTTGGTATTCCACACATGATGGTACATATGCATTCAACAGGTCTTTTCACATATTCAGCCAGTAAAAGTCCTGTCAGAGTGATCTGTGACTCTTGTCATTTCCAAAATGTCCCAAATTATCATGAGCTAGCCTGTAGAGATTCTCATGAATGTCCCCTTTGCTCAGCACCACCAGCTGCTCTCCAATAAACAGCAGTCCATTTTTGTATGATATCCCCAGTTTTTTGTCCACCAGTCCAGCCTTCAAGTCCTCCAAGATGTTTGTGTACCGAGGATTGTTTGGATATCCATCTCAAATCACATTCACTATTGATTAATCAGACCTGATCTCAAAAATGCTTGTCACCAGTCCAGGCATTTTCTCTTCATCTATGTCTTCTGGCAATCTTGAGAGTGCATTCACCATAGTATTTTCTGGCCCACACATCCACTTTAGAGATGATAAATGATGGCAATGCATAATGTGTACTAAGATTCTGCCAGAGTGCAACCATCCAATATATACTAATCATCATCATGCACTACCTGATGGGCAAGATCATCCAGACCTCTCGCATCACTCCTCAATTCCTTACCCTCAATCTCCATCAGATTTTCCAGCACCTTCCTCTCTCATTTGTCTTCCTCATTGCCAATATCATTGTCCTTGTCCTCTGGCTCATCATCCTCACCCTAAATGTGTCAAGGGGGAGACACTCTCTGTGCTGCCTCTTTCACACTCTGACATCCATTATAGTGGCACAGATATGTTCATGAAGAGACTTGTATTCTCCACCAAACCTCATATTATCTAGTCACAACACCCAGTGTTCATTGGTTGTGCCCCTGGTAAGTTTTCTTTCATTTTTTACTTGTTTTTATCAACTAATTAACTGTTTTTCTTTCTTATGAAGGATCTAAACTACTTCTCCCCTGACAAATGATGAATGAAATGGGGTCTGGAAGGGAAACAATGGCTCTGATGTGAGGGAGTGTGCCATGTTACAAGGGTATCTGCCAGGTGCATACCCATCCTCATGCACCTGCCACGTCATGCTAATGGCCTCCCCAAACCCCACCAAACCAGGGACAAGACAATACCTGCCCCATGCCTGCGAGCACCTGCTTGTGGGGTGGACCATGGGTGCTAGTCACCTACAATGCCTATGACAATGATGAATACCAGGACCAGGGCCCAATGATGATGACAATGGCACTCCAGCACCTGTCCCCCACCACTGCAAGCTCTTGCTTGCAGGGTGGACCAGGTGCTAGCAGCCATGCTCCCCCCACAATGGCAGTGAATGGTATCATGGCCACCACCACCACCACTGCAGTAGCACCCCCAACCACTGCCATGAGCAACTACTCATGGGGTGGAAACAGGGAGCAACAATAATGGTGAGGGGACAACATTGATGCAAACCTGCCATACCAACCCACATGGGTTTCTGTATCCACATGACCTGCCTGCACCCATACCCACACATGTACCCACACCTGTGAGCATGGGTACAGGTTTTACACAGATGTAGATGCGGGTAGAGGTTGAATGGCCCATAAGTTACCCATGATGTGCACTAGCCTTCTTGCATGATTCTTGTTTTGACTTTGATCAAAGATTGCCATGTTACTACAAATGATATATGTTTTGAACAGACTATAGGCAGAATTGACCTAGAAGACCAGGGAATACCATGTTGCTACAATAGTTGGACAACATCATCATTGTTGAGCAGGTGGAGGTAGGGTTCCATAACCCATGGGTATGTGGGACACAACCTGTACCTGTACCCACTAGTGCTTCAAGGTCCAGTCTATTGGACTGGAAAAAGACCGGAAATGGACCAGACCAGGACCAGAAAAGACCAGACCATCAGTCTGGTCTTGTCACTTTTTGGATTCTTGTACTCCTGCATATCCATTCCCTTCCCCTTCCATGCCTATCCATGTCTGGTCTTCCTTGGCCGTTTCCTTCAAATTGTCCATAGGTTGTTTCACTAAGTTCTTCGATGCCTCTTGATCTTCCTTCCACAGTCGTTCTACCTCCCTCTTTTCCTCTTCTGCCATTTGTTGTTCTTCCTCCCCAGCCTTGGCCATCCGCTCCTTCTGTGCCTTCGCTAGTTCTGTGCCTTCCCTTGGGATGAATTCACGCAATCTCCGTGCACTGAACTGTCCACTGAAAGGCTTGCCGTCTAGGGTTTCAAGAGTGTAAGAGTTTGCGAGCCGGGATGTGACTCAAAAACCGCAAAAAAACTGGTTCAACAGGACTGGTTATGACCAGTTTTTGCAGAACCGACACATAATCATATTCCCTTACTTATTGCTAATGAAACACACAAAAAATCTCGCAAATTGGTCAAGAATTGAGTGAGATATCATCAAAATCAAGTTTTGAATGCACAAACTGGTGTTCAAACTTGGTTTTGATGATATCTCACTTGATTCTGGACCAATTTGCAAGATTTTTTGTGAGTTTCATCAGCAATAAGTAGGGGAATGTGGGAAAACAAGGTTATGACCAGTTTCAACAAGTCTGGACTGCGGTGTTCATGTAAACCAGTTCAAACTGGTTCTGACCGGTTTTTTGTGGTTTTTTTTCGGTTTTGGTCTGGTCTTTTGACTGTTTCCTTTTATAGAAGACCAGTCCGGTTGTGGTCCACCCCCAAAATGGTAAAAGACTGGAACTGGACCAGACTTTCAAGCACTAGTACCCACAGGTACTCTTACTTACAGACCCATGGATCAATGGTTGTGGGTCATCATGAGTACAGGTATAGTCAGAGGGTCTACCCAGAATTTTATTTGTCATCTAATTTACAGCTGAATATGGTCCCACCCCTCACCAAGCTCAAGCTCCTTGTCTCCTTCAACATCAGCCATAGTACCCACTGCCAAAACATCAGAGTCCATCACCAAATCCTGCAAACTCCAAGATCTCAAGCATATCAATGCCCAGGTAGACTGCACAGATAGATGGCTTTGAACATGAGACAAAACAAGATGTCTGCAGCTGAATATGTGTTCAACATCAACAGATGTAACTACAAGAAACATTATAAAGGTTACTGAAAACTTGAAAGAACACAACATACCAGGAATCATAAGGTAATCGAGAGTCATTTGCGAGAGGCAGGGATACATTGCAGAATGTTCATGCCACCACATTGACATGTCATCCATGGCCTGTGGGTCTGTGCTGAGGTAACAGGCAAGTTCATCACAATGCGCTTTTTGGAGGGGGGCTCTGAGTGATGGAAGGTCATCAAAGACATTCTGTAGCTTTGATGACAATGACGTCTGCAGTCAATTAGCCTGGCAAGCGGCATCAAAATGGTTCAAAAACCTCTGGAGTTTTGGTAGTGTTTCTGTTGTCGCAAGGGTCCTCCTGTTTGTAAGATTGTTCAAATTCATCACATACCAGTTCCTCTGCAGTATCAATCTACTCCTGTTCCCACTTGGCAGACTCAAAGTATGATAGCT
>QFEU01000382.1:0-14986 GCA_003316345.1 Tricholoma terreum | reverse complement strand
GGGTGAGGCCCTTCGATTGTAGACGCCTTGTGATTCACTTGTGAGATGATATCGAAGCGCTGAACATAGGCAAGAAATCGATCGGCAACTACAGGGTTGTTGGGAACTCGAGGGATGATGCGCATGATAAGACACAATTGAACAACAACATGCCCTAATAGAAATGGATATGAAATACCAATATCAGCGAGGTAGCACATACCACGCAATCCACTGTATGGCCAATTTGCGGTACAGTCAGTGTTTACGAGTACAGCATCACTGCAGCTCCCTTGAGGCAAGGTACTTGATGGAGGTGATGCATTGACAGTCTGAGGAGGAAGGTTATCATGCGGATGGTGATACCTTTTGCCTTGCAGTCGAACCCTAGTCCAGACTTCGAGTTGATTAAATGGAAGTTGACAGCCTTCATGTGATGTGCGACGACCACCAATACTTGAGACAAAACTTTCACTATCTCCTATACGACTGACATAATCCGAAAGCGCAGGTCGCAGATCAGGAAGTTGATATTTTGCAGCAACATCATCAATTTCCATCTGGGAAAAGCCTGCATCACGCGATAGGTGAAACGCGACGTTGGCTGTACTGGCGACTGTGCGAAATGGTGTTGGTGCGGTGGGGAATTCGCCATGTCGAAGCCTTTGAGCAAGTTCAAAGTAGTTGACGGTAGTATGGGTTGGGGTGGTATGAGGCGACGCCAGTTCAATCCATGCCAAGAGTGAAGACGTAGTAGTAAGAGCATCCACATCATCAAGTTCATCCTCAACATCTGGATCACAGACTTTGCCTCCTCCAAAGTTGACTCCAGCATCACGAACAGCAGTGGCAAGGTCAAAACGACGGCATTTATCTGCACGGTCAAGGTATCGGCAGATTTGTGATTCATAGTTTTGATTATTTGTTGCGCGTGCCAGATCCTTGATTTCAGTTATATGTGCATGTTCAGTAATGTTGGCAGACCACTGAAAAGCAGCGCCACTTGCCCGAATGCTTGGGACGATACTCTGGAGGAACTCGAGCTTCGGGATGTACCAATTGTCGATAACTTCTTTTTCCCCACAGCGCGCTCCAGCTTCTATAATTGCTGATTTGTATACATGGAATTCCTTCAGAGCTTCTTCAATGAGGTGGCATATGTCGTCTCCAATTGCAGGAGCTTGAGCAAGATAGCGAAAGTCCATAAGTGCATGGACTGCAATAAGAAATCCTTTTGAAACGGCACCTGCAATGACTGGCAGGATGTAGCATTGGACATCACGATGTTCTCGACCTGTTACTTGTTTTAGTTGTGAGATACCTGCATTAAAGTTCGAAAAGTGGTGTGAACATGCAATACTGAGAATCGAAAATCAAGCTCATCGCCCCCTAGAGCGTTGATACACCATTTTGCGTCGTGATCCCAAAATGCCTTGTGCCAATGATGTAAGGGTTCAGGGGTCAAAAAGACAGATGGATCTGACATTGGCCAATCGCCCCAAAATGGCCGATGCACCCCACAGAGACGATGATTCTTTGCTTCTTTGACATACACTTCCAGATCCCAAGGATGGATATTGGCTTCAATTGCTTGGAGTTGAGCGAGAGTTGTCGAGGCTGTGCGAGGTTCATGCCGGAAATTGTCGCCAAACTGTTTGTATGTTGCCATAGTCACAGAAGATGTTTTACCAGCTAAGAGTGCAGATTCTGGTGTATCCACAATGTATGCTGCCAGTGGTGTGAAGCAATATCGGAGATTACCCAAAGGATCAGACATCATGAACCCTATTCTCGCTGCTACTTTCAGGGGTTCTAACACAATGTCGAGGCATTCATGTATTAGTCGACCTTCAAGAACGCCATGAAGGGACTTGTCAGGATGGATGAATTTAGGAATCGGGAGCAAAGCAAGCAAAAGGAAAGCGTGATTAGACGATTTCATCCTGAAATTCATCCCAATGTTCGCAAGACTCATGAGTAGTGGATGAGCCCAACGATTGCCCGTCATTGCAGAAATGTGTGTTTTATCGGAGGATAGAATGGTACCAAGGAGCGTAGCACCAGGTGGTAACATAGTCTAAGTCATATCTATTAGAAAACGCCCTTGCTATAGCCATGCCACGTACCTGCATTATCCACGCGGTATCTCCTGAGAGCCATTCACCATACACGCGCATCAATTTCGCTGCTGTCTTAAAGATGCATACTGGATCGAAGCTTATAAAGTCCTTTACGAGGGGATTGCTCATGAGCGATTGCAGACATTCTAGTGGATCCCGATAGAAGAAAATAATCCTGTTCTTCGTTGGATAGACTGTTGTGATGGGTTTCCCTGTCCACTGTGGACCAGATGGCAATATTTCGGTGCGGCTACGAAGATCTTTTGCTGTGCGAAATGTAAGATTGAGGTTTTTGATCTGTAGAACAAATGAGAATTAAGTGTCCTTGATGGGAATGGGGCTTACAAGTTGTAGCTTTAGAAATGCATCGATTGCTGCAATACTTAGGTCGGACTGTAGAAGGAACAATGCGAGTTCCCATTCACCCCTCGAAGCAAATGGATAATACAAATTTTGAGATCGTTTAGGTGCATGCTCATCGGTATCAAAGCTATCCATAAACGAGTGACCTCTTGTGTAGATTTTCGGAGTTGAAGGATGGCTTTCAACGTGATCAGGACACAGTTCTGACTTATCGATATCCATGGCATCTGAGCCATTTCCTACATCCATGGATCCCATTGAACCATCCATTGAAAAATCGTTTGTTTCGTCGTTTGTTGAAGTGAAATGAGAGTGTGGTTCCATCGTGGTACCAGTGCGTTGAATGACATCGGAGATGCTGATTAGCTCTTCAATGTAGGTGAGGCAAGACGAACTTTGACTATTGAGATGGGCTTGGATACGCATATTGTCCTGAAATTTCTTGCCACAACGTGGGCAACGGGGTAATAGCATTGTTGAAATGATAAAGTTGATTGAAGTTCCAAGTCCAAGTCAGTGAGTCACATGATTGTAAACACCCAAGTAAACAATGAACACAATTCTTCCAGTCACTTTTGTCATCAAGCAGACTAGTGCATGTGTGCGGCCTCTGTGGCAAGCCTGTGCAGTAGAATGCTCACCATTGATAACACCTCCAATCATCCGGAATGTCAACTGCGTGCTGTTAGCAAAACTTGAAGCTTGAAGGCCTACATCGTCATGGTGCGGTTTTGTGTTTCATAGAAAACTGATTCATATTGACAATGGGCTTCGCTTTAGGCAGCTTTGGTCTGCTGAGGCTGAGTAGATTTTGGAAATCTACCCTGACCCTGTCACTGCCGCTGACAAAGCCGCCTCTGTTCTCTCCATCCTAGGCTCAGAGTCAAGCCTTCGCGACTGCGAGAACCAGCTCAGCTAGAATCCCTCAAAAACGACAACATCGACAAGAAATGAGAGATTGAGGAGGTTATTGGACCCATTGCTGCGGAGAACTTCTCTCAGCTCGTCAGTCTGTTCAAGAAGATCACGGGTTGCGGTGCAGAAGACGAGGCAATGGCTGACCCAGATATGGAACAGAAAGACGCGGAAATTGATGAAGAGGTCAGCGTTGCGGTCGTCTTTGACAAAGAAGAGCAGGAAGAAGAGGATGAAGAAGGGTTTGAGATTGGGGAGGAGTCTGACGATGAGGAAGAGAATGAAGAAGAATCGCCTGGGGGTGAAGGGGGACCAGGTTTAGGAGCTTGAAGAAGAGTTGGCTGCGGAAGGGTTGTAGAGGTGAGGCTTTCATTGATCAACATGCTTTGAAACAGGCTGATTCCTATCGCTATAGGTTCATGTCGGCGCCTTTTGGCACTCTACACTCTCATGCCTTTGACGTTCATCGTGGTATTCACACTTCTTGCAGTTTTACCTCTGATCGCCTGGCGTACCACCCGTACACGGCCATCTTCATCTTTTCCATATCCACCCTACTTCCCTTTTCCCCTGCCAGAGTTCGTGCTATCAGTCGCGCTGTGGTCTCTGTCTTACCTCCTCCGAGACCCACTTGATGTATTGGCTACATCGGTGTTCCATTCCGCCCCGGCCGCCGTCCCGATACTTCTCTCTACCGCCTTCCACTCTTTCCTTTCTCTCCTCATCCAACAATCTGCCGTTCCGCTCCTCCTAATTCCTCATTACATGCTCACTGACCATCCAATATACGAAGACCCCGCTTTCAGACGAGTATGGTGGATCGCGCTAGGGTGGGCAGCAGCAGAAGCTGTCGTAGGAATTCGACAAGGTTACAAGGTGATTGCATCGTATTGGGATGTCCTTGTGTCCGTCCCCCGACCACACGCTGACACTGGCACGCGAGAAGGGTGTAGGTTGGATTTCTCGGGAATTGGCAGGCGACCGACAGGCAAAAGCTCAATCTGACGCCATGGATGTGGATGAGAAACCGGAGGTTCCTAAGACTGCTACACTCGCCCCTGGGTCAACAGTACAGCCGAAGCGCACGGTGGATCTGGAGAGCATGGCGTTCAGCCAGGGAGGGCATTTGATGTCAAATAAGAAGTGTAGACTGCCGGAGGGGTCATTCAAGCAGGCAAAGAAAGGCTTTGAAGAGATACATGTCCCCGCGCTGAAGCAGAAACCTGTGACGGACGGCGAGCTTGTGCCAGTTTTGGACATGCCTGCGTGGGCTTGAGATGCATTTACCGTTCCCAAACTCAACCGCATCCAGAGCAAGTTATATCCTATAGCCTTCGGGACGGACGAGCCCATCCTTCCATGAATTAATCTCATGCTTTTCATTGTAGGTGGGGATCGATGACTCCCCTCCGTCAGTTCAAAGGTATTCCCACAGAGGTGGTGAGGAAAGCTGAAGGAAAACAACTTGCAAGTACCATTTCTTTCCGTATCTTTGCTTTCGTAACCTCACACTTTACTCTTAGCCTTGGTATCAATATTTTGATTTGGTGAGTTGGGTCCCGCTTGTATGGACTTCCGTCGAAGCTTATTCATGACCTACAGAGCCCTCCTGAAATTGGTGAACTTATCGGCATCCCAAACGTGGGGCGACTTGTCCACTGTCTCGTCCATAATTTCCCCCAAGCTCCAGTATGTGAAACCAGTTGATAGTAGGGGCCGAATACTTACCGTTTTATGTAGGCTGCAAGCTCAAGTACAGCCCATCACTCGCTCTCTCCTGCAAATTGATCTGTCCATCACGCCCGATTTTCGCTGGGATGAAAAACATCACGGTACTGCTGAAACGTTCATGATCATTGTGGAAGATGTGGACGGCGAGATCATCCTCTTCCATGACTCATTCGTTCTTCGTCAACGCTATGCTGAGGACGAACATAACGTGACACTGACGGTCCCTATGTTTGAACCAGTTCCACCTAACTACTACATCTCAATCATCTCAGACCGGTGGTTGCAATCAGAGACACGTCTTCCAATTTCATTCAAGCATCTCATTCTACCTGAGAAATTCCTGCCTCCCACGCCTCTCCTCGACCTACAAGCCCTACCGTTGTCAGCTCTGCACAACAAAGAGTTTGAGGAAATTTATTCATCCACAATCCAGGTGTTCAACAAGATACAGACACAAGTCTTCCAAGCCCTTTACACATCGGACGAAAATGTCTTCATCGGGGCTCCTACTGGCAGCGGCAAAACTATATGCGCCGAATTTGCGCTCTTGCAGCTTTGGAGTAAACATGAGCAACCTCGTGCAGTTTGCATCGAGCCCTATCAGGAGATGGTCGACACACGGATGAAGGAGTGGCATTCGAAGTTTTCGAAATTGCAAGGAGGTAAGGAGATTGTTAGTTTGACGGGAGAAACCAGTGCCGACCTGCGTCTCCTCGAGAAGGGAGATGTCATTGTCTGCACGCCAACTCAGGTATGTATATTCAGGCTCAAATCTCTGCACCATTCTTAACAAGTCTTTCTTAGTGGGACATACTTTCCAGACGGTGGCGACAGTGCAAGAACGTGCAAAATATCGGCCTTCTCATCGCTGATGAAATACATTGTTGCTTGTGGAGTGTCTCTTGCCAATGCACGGGATCTAGGCGAATGGATGGGTGCTCCATCTCATGCTATTTTCAATTTCTCCCCCAGGTATGTTAGCGCGTTATTGTTGTGCCACCGCTCATCTAGTTCTTTTAAGTGCCCACCCGTTGGACATGGACATTCATCTGCAGTCCTTTACGATACCTCATTTCCTGTCCCTCATGATCGCAATGTCAAAACCTGCCTATTTGGCCATTGTGGAATACTCACCAACAAAACCTGTTATCATCTTTGTTCCGTCGCGCCGACAATGCCGGCTCAGCGTCGACAATGCCGGCTCAGCGTCGACAATATCCTTATCCATTGCTCCGCTGACGACAAACCTGATCGATTCCTCAACATCGAGCTGGATGACTTACAGCCTCATCTCGACCATATTCATGATGCAGGCCTAGTGGAGATTCTGAAGCACGGTATAGGTTATTTCCATGAAGCCCTCGATCCCCAGGACAAGCAAATTGTGCAACGTTTATTCGAATCTGGTGCTATTCAGGTGTTGGTGGCTTCCAAAGTAAGTCCCTGGCTCGTCGGTCCCATCTTGTGCAAAGTTCATCCTTTCTTCATTAGGACACCGCATGGAGTCTGCCTGGCTTGAGTTACATGGTAATCATCATGGGTGTTCAGTACTATGAAGGCAAAGAGCATCGCTACATCGACTATCCTGTGATGGACGTTCTTCAGATGATGGGTCGCGCTTGTCGGCCCACGGAAGATGAACGTAGCCGTTGTGTGCTCATGTGTCAACAGACACGTGCGGCTCTGGAGTACACACAAGCAACCTCGCGTGGTTTGTATTGAGCCATATCAGGAGATGGTTGATACATGGCTGAAGGAGTGGCGTTCCAAGTTCTTGAAGTTGCAGGGAGGCAAGGAGATTGTTAGTTTGATGGGAGAAACCAGTGCGGACCTGCGTCTTCTTGAGAAGGGAGATGTCATTGTCTGCACGCCCACTCAGGTACATATATTCAGGTTCAACTCCTCGCACTTCTCTTGACGAGTTTTTTCCTAGTGGGACATGCTTTCCAGGTGGTGGCAACAGTGCAAGAACGTGCAAACCATTGGTCTTCTCATTGCTAATGAAATACAGCTCGTCAGCGGTGAGGTAGGACCGACTCATGAAGTGATAATATTTTACATACATGATCCTTATGTAGAAGACAAGCTCTCTGCAAATTCCTGCGGCCAGCCATGGACTGTAACGTGCTGGACAGAGTTTGAAAGGAACTGAACGCTATTGACCCAACAAATTTTCCGGGTCGTGACCTCGGAAATTTCCATAATATCATGTGCCTGCAGCGAGTTGCCACATCACCTGACCTTCCCACAATACTAGCCTAATTATACACCAGGGGCAAAAGCTAGGGCAGTTGAGTTTCAACTGCCTTCGAGGCAGTGGGACCTGGGTACGGCAGTTGATAGGGTAATTATGTAATATTCAAGTTGCCCCTGTGATCATTATCAATATATATCATTAATCATTTGATCATCATGTGGTGCGACAACTTTTGTTGTATTATTCTTGTTACTATGTTACTATATTGATATCTACCTATGCTACATAAGTAGCTAAGGACATACTAAAAAGTAAGCCTTGATAGACCAAGTAGATACAGAGAGTCCAAAAAAACGTCCACCAATACTGTATGTACTCGACTGTGCAAAGAGTCCATTACTATCCAAAATCAACAATCATGTGATCCGACTACGGGTTGTGGGCCTGACAGGCGATGTATGCGATGACAAAGGAGCGCGAGGCCTTTTGAGAGAAAATGATGTGTTGTCGCCAATGACAGGGTATGTAGTCATAGATAAAATGGAAGTTGAGGTGATAGTCGCGCTGAATGGGCTGGATGCGTGAGCGACAGTTTGGATGTTGTGTGACAACCCCGCGAGGCTCTTCGACATCTGCAGCAATACCGACGAGGTTGCGGCAAGCGACAGAGTGAGAGCAGAGTGAGTAGAATAGAGGGTGTTGAGAGTGGATTGGAGGGTGTGGATGGTGCAGAGGTCCTTTTTGCGTAGCCGAAAGCGCGCGCACGCGGCTGAATCTGCTCGGTTTGGGAGGTGTCGAGGCAGGTGATATGGGGTGTTATCGTCATCAAAGAACAAGGACAGATGCCACCTGCTGAGAGGCCAGAGTGGTGGTGGTGGAATGCATGGCTTGAATGGTGGGGGGCTCGCAAGTGGGATATGTGATGTTGGTGTGGGTGTTAGTGTCATGGGGTGTGTGTGTGTGCCCGAAAACCAGGTTACATACTTCACATAAATCTGGAGTAGCAGTTAGTGCCACAAATACTTCTTTCTTCCATTCCCTTCCTCTTTCACTCAACAATGCCTTCAGTTATATGTACATGCACAGTTTTCAGCATGAAAACTGTCTCCATTCATGGTGTTGAACAACCAGGCCAGTCTGTTAGTGGTCCAACTCATTTGATGCATGAGAAACAGGATAAAAACCCTGCCTTGGCAAGACGGAAGCCACAATCATCCCCAAGTTCATCAGCAAAAAAATCTACAGCTTCCAATTCTCCAACAGGTAAGTGCCAAACTGTTTCTATAAGAATATAGTTGAAAAGTATAGTGCAGATATCAACTTTTCCACTACACTTATTATAAAGATGGTCTGCCTTCTTATCATCTGGCTCCACACCAGAGCTGGTATAAGTCATGCTATCACCAACAAAGTTCTACGAGCAATTCAGGTTATCATGTCTGCAACTCTTTATCTTGTTGGCATTGCTTCAATATTATCAGGATTTGCTATTAAACTTTCTAATGTTAAACTTCCTCATGATGTTCGTACAGCCTATCAGCTTCACTGCCCTGAACCAGAGATCATCCGGACGGCATGTTGTCCCCAGTGCCTTTCCCTCTTCCCTTGTCCAATTCCTTGGAAATGTCAGTGGAAGGAGTCTCCAAGATCACATGCATGCAATACAAATCTCTGGAAAATTCAGAATACCCAGAATGGCCCCAAATGGATTCCATGCCAGCTGTACAGTACACAGTCATTCAATTCTGGGCTTCAATTTTTTTTGTCCCTCCAGATCATAGAAGACTCTCTTCACAAGACTTATCATGACGGTATAAATTATCCTCTGGCTGTCTTTGGTGCCACTATCAATGATATCCAAGGTAGCCCTGCTTGGAATGATATTTTAGGCTTTCTCCAGTCTCCCTATCATTTACTCTTTGGAATTTATATTGATTGGTACAACCCTCACATAAACAAGATTGCTGGTAAGTTGTTAAAAAGAAATTATATACTAATATGGCTAATAATATTACATATAGGTAAAAAGATATCCTGTGGTGCAATTTTGCTTTATTGCTGGAATTTACCTTTCAATCTCCAGTATCAACCTGAGAATATCTTTATTGCTGGTCTCACACCTCCACCTCATCTTCCTGACCCTACCACTATTTCCCATGTTCTTGATCCTGTTATTACTTCTGTTGCCAAATATGGTGTTGCACCTGGTCAACATGTGCCAACATCCAGACATTCCAATGGTATTCCTGTGCAAGCAAAAATTGCACCTGTCATTGCTGATCTGGAGGGAAGTCGGAAGGTTAGTGGCTTTTTAGCACATGGTGCCACAATGTTTTGTTCTTTCTGCCTCTGTACCCAACATCAGCTGGAAGACCTTAATATGCAATCTTGGGAACTACGTAATGGTGCCCAGGTGCGAGCACAAGCAGAGGCATGGCTTAATCAGACAACCAAGGCTGGCTGAAATGCTCTATCAAAGTCAAGTGGTGTATGGTTAGTGTTTAAAGGTCTGGCCCATAGGACCAGAAAAAAAACCGCAACCCAACCAAACCCAACTGATCACAACCAGACCGTCGGTTGCAGTTGCCCTCTTTCAAGAGGCAGTTGGGTTGCCAGTTGCCTCAATTTTAAAATATTTGAAAACCATTCGAAAACCGGTTGCAATTGGTTGCAACCGGTCTTCTTACGGTATATATAGTATTACATATGTACTCTAAATTACAGTCACTAAAAACAAGAAACTAATGTATCATACTACTAATAATTACTATTAATACCATTAAATAACGAAATGGGACAAAGTCTGGGGGGAAAGCATTCATTTGGTGAGGGTTTATATAGCCTGTGGCTGCACACAGACTTTTAGGTCATGTGCGGTCATGTGCAGTGCCAAAAAACAAAGTGGCACCACTTTGGGAAATGGTTCCCACAGCCACCAATGATCAACAACGCCGTTTCTACCTCACTCTGCATCCACCCACAACATCCACAGCACCCACATCAGAAACCCTGGGAGTGAGAGGGCCCAAATAATGACTAGCATCATTTGGGCCCACAGGTATGTTTTGTATTATCCATTTTTCTCTACTAATCTATTTGATCTCATTGTAGAAACTTAACTTGTGTTACCCACCTGCCACCCTCTGTATCCCCCAAGCCCTATGCTGCCACTGCGAGCCTCTGCTCGCAGGATGGCAACGGGTCCTGTTTCTGGACAGCAACACAACAACAACCAACAACGGACGACTACGCCGCTGCACCCATGCCCAATGCCACATCACTCAGCGCCACCACCCCGCCTGCGAGCCACTGCTCATAGGGGGTGATGGTGGTGCTGGCAACAATGGAGCGTAGGACAATGAACAAGAATGCCAATGAATGCCAACACCAACGAATGCCAATGACAGCAAACACCAACGACAGTGAACACCAATGACAGCAAACACTAACACCAGTGAACGCCAATGCCAAAGTGAATGCCAATGCCAGCGCACGCCAATGCCAGTGAACGCCAATGCCAGCAAATGCCAATGCCAACAAATGACTGCAAGGATAACGAATGTCGAGGGCAACGAATAGCGGGGAGATGACGAATGAACAGCAGGGGCTATGGGGATGACGAATGGTGAGATGGCAGGATGGTAACAACAAACATGGGGACAACAACATGTCCCCAACAAGCACAACGACCCCCAATCTTGCTACAAGTGTGAGACAACAGGGTCAATTTTTTTTTTTTTTCTCATTTATTTGTTTTTTCTTCTATCAGTGACCTGGCACCGCCACAAGCACCTGCTTGTGGGGTGTCCTTAATTAGTTTTATTTAATACAATACAAAATTTAATTAAGAGACAAAAATCACAGGTCAAACCGGTTCTGACCGGTCTTTTGAAGGCAACCAGACCGATTGGGACCAGTTGTACTCGGTCCGGTTGCAGTCCCTCCCACTTTCACAATGGTTGCAACCAGTTGCGGTTGCCGGTTGCCCATTTTGGGGTTGAAAAACTGGACCGAACCGGACCTTAAAACACTATGTATGGTGGACTCCATTGCATCATTTGCCATACTGGGACCCAGTCAAACATGTTGTTCTAGGTTTTATGCATAACTGGCTTGAGGGCATTTTACAGCATCATCTTCGCTTGCTCTGGAGAATTGGACAAGACGAGGATGAAAGCCAGAAGATTAAAGAAATAGAGCTTGATGAGTAATTGACTGAAGAGGATGTATCAGACTCTGCTGAAGAGTTGGAAGGTCTTTTCCAGGAAACAGCTGAATATGAGACTACCATGATGATGCAAATACAACATACACCACCACCTATGTCTCCCTCACCATCTTCCTCATTTACTGCTGGTTCAAGCCTGTCTGAATCATCCTCAACCTCTACAGTTACACAAACCCATCCAGTTCCCTATGATCTCAATTTTGATGATGAAGATGATGATGATGATAGTGACTATATTCCTGCAGACACAGTACCATTCAGCTTTACACCTACAGAGCTACAGGCAATACAGGATTGCATTCAAGACATTACTCTTCCAACATGGATACAACGACCACCAGTCAATCTGGGTGAACCAAGTCATGGCAAGCTCAAAGCAAGAGAATACCTCACTCTCTTTACATGCATTTTTCCTCTCATCATTCCTGAATTCTGGTATATTGTTGCTGCTACAGACTTTCACCACCAACACTTTGAGTGCTTCTATAATCTTGTTGCAGCTACAAATATTATTGCTGCATTCAAGACTTCAAATGCTGATGCTGATGCCCATACTCAGCATTATATCCAGTATCGGACTGCAATTCAAAAGCTCTTTCCTTATTGTCCATCTAAGCCAAATCACCACTATGCCATGCATAATGGCTCCCTGCTCAAATACTGGGGTCCTTTGGCTTCATTGAGTGAGTTTTTAAGAGAGCGAATGAAATGGAATGTTGCAAAACATTAATACTAATCACCATATTCGTATGTTTATTTACACATATATAAAGCTAGCAGCTAATATCAATTACAGGAGATTTGGATTTAACAATGCTCCGTCAAATGAGTCGTAGAGCTTATCTTGATGCTTTACTGCACAGCAATAATGCTATGAAAGAGTTGTCTGACATTCTGGAGCCAGTTGACATTTCAGTAGATGATCCACCAGTACCCCTGAAGTCTACTGAAGTGGCAGAAATTCTAGAGAAGGCCCCTAGTCTTCTAGATGCAGAATATAATGGACTGCTTCATTATCTTCATCAGACAGGAAGGCCCTACCGAGCCTACTCTGATCTTCCCCATCCACTAAACAGCATTATTCTTCCTCCACAAGCTCAGCATCTTATAGAGATCCACCGAGATGAATGTATCTTTAGTTGTGAAAGATCACACAAAGGAAATAGTGCCATACAGTTTTACAATCCTTTGACTCAAGTTCATGATACAGGCTTTATTCAACAAATTTGGAGGCTTCCACTAGGAGGCACAATGCAGATCTTCATAAATGTGTGCCCACATCAACCACTATCTGAACAACAGGAAGGAAAAGGACCATTCAAATATTATCCTGGATTTATGACCTGGATTGTTGATGCAATCCCCTCTAACACCAATATCATTATTGAACCTGCTCATATCATTACCCATGTTGTAACTTTACAGCGCCCATTAGGGACTTACAATATTGGAAAAGAGGTGCTAGTTGTTTGTTGGGCTCCAAATAGAGGATGTAGATAGGAACAAGAGCAGGAGTGCCAGTGGATGCTTAGGGACAAGTATTTAATTGTACATTTGTATCCACTCAACTCAATATATCCTGTTGTTGGGAAACATGCCAGTTGAATTTTCATAGTAGTTTCCTATTATTTGAGCACAGGTGCAGGTATTCACCAAGTTGGGCCCATGCTGGTAACTCAATGGTAACTTGAACTTACTTCTCATGCAGGGCCTGGTCATGAGGTATTGAAACTGTGGGAACGCAGCTGACAATGATCGAACTCGATCAAAATATATTTCACAACTAACTGATTTTGTAGGCTGCCCACACTGGTGAACAAAAACAGTCCCCAGGTATGTCGTTTTTCTTATCTTATTTTATTTTAGTCAACTAACTTTATTTTTGTTGTTTACAGGTTTTCCCCCACCACCACCACCATCACCACCACCCCAACCGCTGCTGCGAGCAACTGCTCATGGAGTGGAGGGGGGGTGCTAACGGACGGGGACACCACGGGACGAGAAACAGCTAATGATGACAATGACAACATGGACACACCGAGGATGATAGGAGGCAGGGGGAATAGGGGGAACGTACAGCGGAGGGAACAGATGAACAGCAAGAACAAATGCAGTGGGGAGGAGAAGCTGGCTGCATCACACGAAATGGGCCCAAACGACGTCATTTGGGCCCGTGGTAAGTTCCTTTCTCTCCCCTGTTCTGATTAACTAACTAATATCATTTTTCTTTACTTTTTAGGTTCTCACTGTTGACACCGCCACCTCCCATTGCTGCCTCTCCCTCTGATCCTAACCACCTCCCAGCTCCATCAATAGCCACCAATGCCGATCCCACACTGCATCAACAGCAAACAGCAAATCACATGGCTGCAAAATTGCCATGTCACGCACATATCTACAACAACGCACGACACACCACAACCACTGCTATGAGCCTCTGCTTGTAGGGTGGGAGAGGTTGTTAACGACAATGACAACACCCCTAATGGCACCCTCTGCCTACCCCGCTCCCTATGAGACAACATCCACACCCGTGAGTAACGACAACATCGAACCACTGCCACCACAGCACCCCCAACCACCGCCATGAGCAACTGCTCACAGGGTGGAAATGGGGAGCAACAAGGATGGGGGGGAGCAGGCTAGATGATGATGATGACAGCCACCACCACAGCACCCCCAACGACCACCACCACCACCACCACCACCACAGTACCCCCAACAAACAACGAGCAGGCCTGACAACGACGATGACCACCACCATCACAGCACCCCCAACCATTGCCGCGAGCAACTGCTCACGGGGTGGAAACAGGGAGCAATGAGGATGGGGACAAGGAGCAGTACTTTACACTCCCCCACCTGTCCTATTGGACTCTGATCGGACTGCTCGGAGTCCGAGTCAATCCGAGTGGAGTCCGAGTGGAGTCCAATCGGACTCAGTTCACTCTATTGAACTTTACTTTGAGGTTTATTTTCCGAGTGGACCAATCTACTTAATGCTGTTCAAGCAATTTGCAAGTCATTACTCTGTTGTGACATCAGTCCGATCGGACTCCACTCGGATTGGATTGGGACTTACAACTTGATGCTCAAACTCGTGTCTGAAAATGTAAAAGCTTGTTTTTGGCAAGCCTTGAACCCTCACCCTCTGCACTAGGGCTTAAATAAGCCAATTTTGCAGTGCTCTAGCCAACTGAGCCATGTGCCTGGCATATTTTGGATATATTAAAGTCATGAGATACAAAATATAAAACCTAAATTCTCTCTACATAGTCCGATCGGACTCCACTAGGACTACCACTCAGACTCTACTAGAACTACAATCAAACAACCATTATGAACACTAACTGATTAGTTTCATTTTACTTATGTTTCAGGGGTTACTCAAGGTTCAAATGAAATGACAATTATAAGATAAATATATTTCATGATACTACTACATACTACTAT
>QFEU01000380.1:0-14035 GCA_003316345.1 Tricholoma terreum | reverse complement strand
GTTTTAAGGCTAGATAAACTCTTATCTATTGATGGCGGAGTGTCAATCACTGATCAAATCTGTTCTAGTCATACCGGACCCCCGCCGATTTCCAGATGCGGCTCCTTACCACAAACCGAGGACATCAACAGAAGATACATGCTTCGACGCAGCTATTATACATTTGTACAACATCTATTACACTTTGAAGTCAGGTACTTCACTATATCTTTTCATTTCCACCTTCGTTGCCCTCACCCTTACTCTGTGCAACAAAGATTAGTTTACTCTTTCATTTTGTACCTACTTTACAGACCGACCCTTACTCCGTGCAATGAAGATACAATTGTCCTATCCATTGTTCGATCAGTGAGGCTAGCCAAACCTGGCAGCCTTTCACAACTCTAAACCTTTTCCTGAGGGTGTTGTTCAATATCTTGGGGTGCCTTTTCTGTGATCCCTCCGACCTCCATCAACTCCATCACTTTTTTGTCTTGAATCAATGTGGCAACCACCTCATACAGACTCAGTTCCTTTGGTTCCTCATGTGCCTGATTGTGACGCAAGGTATACCAGAAAAATACCACATAAGCGAGAAGCATGGAGACTGGGATTGCTGCTTGCCACCACCATCTTGTCCTGCTTATTGACTCGGCATGCGACCACAACTGCTGTGTCGCATTCCCGCTCTTCACCCCCATCTGCACTGCAGCATCAAGCATAGCAGTGACCATTGACCCCCAGGTCTCGTTGTCCACTCGACATGGCGCATCATTATCATCAAACAGAGCCAGTACGCCAGACATACAGGTTTGTGTTCAAAAGTCGCTACTTTCTCTCGTTCTCCACCACACAGTGATGAGGTTGGCAAGCAAAAGCATTGCAGCTTGATTAGTGGTTAACATGGACAAGATAGAGGTGAGAATATCATCGCTCAGTGGGGTGAAGGGAATGCTCAACTCAATAACTTGCACTCCTTCTATCCAGGGAATTTCAGCCATCCAAATGGTGTGGTTGCATTGCATAGTGTGCGCCTTTCCATCAGTCGAAATGGTTGAGTTGGAAAGGATACCTGTTGTGTTGCTTATCCAGAAATAATGTATCAGCATGGCCAAGTCTTCACCAGTTTCTGCAGGTACCCGCTGAATGTCCAAGAACATGACGGCGAGTCAATCCAATGGAGCAGTGGGTATGATGTTGTCATTGGTGGTGGTGATGTTGTATCTGTCAGTGGTGTTCGCTATGAGCACAGCGGATGCTATGTCCCTGCTGGAACAAGAGATGCTGCTCATGATGCGAGAACCACCCGGTTGGGAGTTGGTCGCAAATATAGTGTGGTTATCTGGCACAACAGATGTGCCTTGGGATTCGCTGGCCACTCCTCCGTGGGATCGATCACCCATTAGTAACCACCCGTCAAGTCTGTTAGTAATTGCGCGCTGCCCAGTAGTGAGTGCAAAAGGGCGTGTTGTCAGGATAGGCAGGGTAAAGTTGATTGGATAGGTGAACTCCAACATAACCTGACCATGTGTATGAATATCAGAGATTGAGAAAGCGACGACGAGCGAAATAGCAGTAGTTATGCCAACATTAATGAGGGCAAACAGGCCCAATGATGGACTACATGTCTTCAACACAAGTGAACCAGCATCATAGATGCCACCTTGAACAGCTGCAAGGGAATGCTGGAGAACTTTGATAGTGTTCCCCCACCATTTCATCATTAACCATGCTTGATATGCCATCAGTTTTGTCAAAGCGATCCCAGAAATCAGTGTGCCAATCCAAAGCCAGTAGTTCATGAGCACCTGGACATGCGAGATGTTGCTGGGAGTGGGACATAGAGAACGGGGGCATGAAGTAATAGGACAAACATAGATTCTTGGGAGGAGTTGAGTGTACATGATACTGATTTCAGCAAACATGAAACCAATACCCAAAACTAACCAAGGCATGGTTTCCTGCAACAAGAATGTGAGTGGCAAATCGCATTGTAGAGTGAGCGATGGCTGGCGGTCCTGGACTTGGGGGTGGTCTAACAGTGAAGGAGACAGGAGTGGGCTCCTAGATTGGGCACTAGGCTGAGATTCAGCCATAAAATTTGAAGTGTTCTGTTTAAACAAACCAGATGAAAACTTGAAAAATATCTTGAACGGACGATTTCAAACATATGTCACAGTAAAGGTATGTAGGGATCTATCCAGATGGATGATTGTTGGCAAGGTTTCAAGTTAAGGGTGGGCAGGTTTCACTGGGTATTCATGAACCATAAAGCCGAAGGCCTAGAACAGCTGACTTGAGGCTGGCTTGCACAGGACGTGTCAGATCGTCGAATAATGGTGTTCAGGGCATGTTCAGGGCCAAATGAATGGGGAATGGGCAGAGAAAGTGCCACTGTCTTCGCTAGTCGAAAATGGGGTAGTCCAGGTTCTGTTGCCATACACTCTGTGTCACAAACACATGTTTGCCACTCTTCAGGGTTGTACTTACGAATTTGAGCCTTGAGGCAGCCATGAAGCATGCTGGCACATTGCAGCATGTTCAAGTCATATGGCGAAGGCGAGGCTACGGATGACATAGCCACTTGCCTATTCATTTAAATAAAGAGTAGAGTATGTACTATACACCACAAGCAACAACTTGTTCTCTCACTACATACATGCATCTCTTTCGCACACTCGTCATCTCACTTGCCGTCTCTGCCTTAGGCGTACTTGCGTCAGCCATCCCAGACACTCAGGTTGGCGCTTGCCAGGGCTGCGGCGGCGAGGAGCTCCATGTGGCAAAAAGTCATTGCCCATGTGTTGTCCTTCTTACAAATGCTTTAACGACTTGGTTTTGGAAAGAGTGAGTTGAACATCAGTCTGACTCGAACTGAGATTGACTGACCACCATCCACTACAGTATTGCATGTAAGGCCTGTTGGGATGGTTCATCAAAGGTTGAGCTATTCATGGAAGAGTTCTTATGAATGTAAAATGTCTTGCTTTACTTTCAAGACACATATCCGGATCCATAGTTTCTAAACCACTTGTCGTATATCATTGAACAGCCATAGTCACTGCTACCGCTTGTCCGACTCTATCTCTCTTCAACCTTAGAGCCCATGAGAAGGCCTCTCGGCTCCTGGGGTTATTACATTCCGCTCGCCTGCCCACACCCAATCATGGTATGCATCTCAATTTGGTCAATGTCTGCACTTGGATGGACATCATTCAAGTTGATTTGCAACCTTACCTTTGGTTACTTAGCTTGAGAGTGCACATGTTGACAACCCTCGAAGCCAATCCAAGTCCAGTTCTGACTAGTATCATCAACACCAGGTATGGAATGCAAGCTCTGAATCATACACATACATGTACCATTGCCAATCGGCGATCACATCAATTTAAGCCCATGCATGATGTTGATGTTAAGCGCTGAGACAAAACAAAGCCTAACACCTAACACTGACATGAAAGGCTTTGAAAGCTGAAATCAATAAAAGGCAGAAATTAACTGGCATTTTGCAATCATGCAAACCACCTTGTCTTCCAAGTTAATCGCTTTTCTTGCGCTCGCCCTTGTTGGATATGCAAGCCCCCATGGGCAGCCTCTACCTGTATGTGCTCACATCATACAGTTCATGTCCGTAATTTACTAGTCCTTTGACTGTTTCAATCTATGCAGGACCATTGTTGCCCTGATAATATGGTCATGAATATGAATGGGCTTATTTCTCAGGAAAATACTGGCCACACTCATATCCAGTATACTTATGCTTCCAAGCTTCGTTGTGACTATGTGAGTATCACTTACGTTTATATCCATTGCTTTCTGGCAAGTTGCTTATGTGTTTGATGTACTCCATAGGAAGAAGGACGCAAATCTTCCGGTGTGTCAGAATGTCCGTCGGATGCTGCTGTGCAGCCATATGACTATGCTTGCTGCCTGGGAGTATGATCATGAATGTTATTTTGTCCCTTTCAAGTTGCGCCGGTCGATGGTTATCTTCGTAACATCCAACTATATTCTGCATGTTGAACCTACTGTCTCCGATGCTCACAAGACTTCATTTATGCCTTGATAACACACTCGTTTGACCTCATGAGGTGTTTAGGGCAGGGTGCACCTATAGAAAGATTTTGGGTACCATTCTTCGGTTGCAAAGCAACCGTGAAATGAAATTGATTGAAAACCATAACCAGAGCTTGACCGAACAAGTTAAACTGTCACACCAAGTCTCAATTCGGCTACACCACAATACTGAGATTGTTGAAACTTGGCAGAAAGTTTGAGGCTTTGAACCCTGCTTGAATATGTTTGGGCGCTCTCCTTTTGAGGCTGTTTAGGAGCATAGCATGTGTCATCTCACAAGCTCCATGATTGTTCTAGTCCTGACAATACAAGTATAGAACACGAGTTGACATCCAGGGAAGATGACTCATGTAATGCATTTTCCAGAACAATGATGGCATGGCGATCCCTTTCTGGCACAATCCCTTTCTGGCACAATCCCTTCCTGGCACGATGATTCCACAAGTAACATGATGGCTGATCACATCAATTTTCACCACGCTTCGCTGACTTTAAACGTTAGCCACAACAAGGTTTTATGTAAATATCAAGTCCTAGCCACAAGAGGACGAATCTATAGAGGGAACCTCCAGAGTTCCATTGTTAACGCAACTTGAGCTGGCATTTGCAATGATGAAGACTGCTTTATCTTTTGCCACTTTTCTTGCGCTTGCCCTTGTTAGACACAGTCAAAGGCTTCTACCTGTATGTGCTCAATTTGAGTGACATCATGATCCGCCACCCCGATTACTTATTTCTCTGTCTACGCAGACCCAGTGCTGCCCTTATACAATCATGATCGAGGGTAACAAAGTAGCACTTTTCACTCAGATAGATGATGGGACCGACAAAAACTTCATCCAATGTTTTTATGATTATGAAAAACAACCCAATGTATACTTTCCTTGTGTCTATGTGAGTATAATTCTATACTTTGCAGCATCTTGCTTATGTGTGGTTTTCTCAATAGGAAGGTGGACACAAAACTGATGGCGAATTAGAGTGTCAGTCAGATGCTCTTCCGCGGCCATGTGACTATGATTGCCCTTAGTACCCACACCAGTAGCTACCAGAATGATGTTCAGTTCTGTAGCGTAGACGGGACCAATTTTGGATAATATGGTCCGTCATACAATATTTATTCCAAGTGGTCTGCCATGGGCTTAGTGCAATATGTGATTATCTTCGGATCTGGTAACTTCTGCAATATGATTCTGCATATTTGAGATCATACTCATGAGGTGCCATTCGGTCCAGACTTTTCTGAAATCTCCAGTGGAGACAGCTGGGGTGTCTCCTGTAACAAGGCTGGCAGTGCCATAGTAATGGGCTAAGCGTGGTGACTCTGTACATGTGTGACTGGCTACTGACTACATGGTCACATGACCTGGAGTGGGTGTGCTTGTTGTAAACGTGGGTTCCAAGGGTAAGGAGCGTTTTTGTAGGCCTCTGCGCCCCCTCAGCTTGGTCTGGCCTCGCCGATCACAGAGCCTCACTCGCCCCTTAAGCTTCGCTTACCCCCGACTTGTTGTCTTCGGTTTGGCGCTAAAGTCTTAGCAGAGGCCAAAACCAAAGTGGGATCCAACATTAGGGGCCGAAGCTTTCTTCTTCCTCATATCTCACACTACAGCTTCCAGTAAGCCATTCGTGCCCTCCCTTGCTCCTGTTTCTCACCAGAGCACAGTTGACACTTCAGTTTTTACCTGCACAACCATGTTGTCGAACAAACAAGGTCATCTTCGCTCATTGTGAGTACGCGCACTACCCCCTTTCATTCTCTCAGGAACTCACTTCACTTTGAAGATTCAACACACGGAATCTCGTTCTTTCCTGTTGAATCTCATAGTAAGAACCCCGAGTCCTTTCCTTCGAGATCTCTCACACAGTGGTCACCATCAGGCTTATCAAGAGCTCGAACCTTTTCTTGCAACTCCTATCATCCATTACCCCTGTTAACGTCCTCTCATCAATTTTCTTCTCATGGAAAATGCAAATGCAAGCATTCAGGCGCCTACGAGGGATACGGAATCTGTTCGCGGTATCGCTGAGAAGTGCCAATGAATTGTTGATGAAGCCTTATCAGGCACGGTTACTGTCAGCGCCTTCCTTGAAAAGATTTGGGATACAGGGGCTACTGCTGAGGAAGCAAATGGTTTTTTCGAACAACTCAAGCAGCGTCACCGACAGGTCACAGAAATCATGGACTCACAAGCTCGACCTTCAGGGGATGAAAGGGGTGAATCTTGAGAGGCAACCCCCTTGGGTTTGGATGAGACTGAGGTTGAGGAGTTTTGGTCCCGCCGTGACGCCGCTAAAGCAGACCAAGGTGATGCTGAGAAACGAAAGAAAGCCATTGAAGCCATTGCTTGGGCTGTACTTCAGGCCAAGCTGGATCAACTCGAGGATTCCAACCCCATCAGTGCCAGAGCTCACTCCGGAGGCTTCTCCGACGATGTTGCGAACCTCCTCGGGCTCATCCAACCTTCTACGGGGTCTCTCCCCTCTTCACTCTTGGCTGTTGCACCTCATCTCAGGAAGCTTTCGTCTCTCATCAAGTCTGATCCACACTTGGACTCGACTAGAAAGTATCGAAATGCATTCAATAAATCAGATCAAGTACGGGATGCTCTTGTCAATGAGTTGCAGCTCATTCCTCTTGCAGAACCTCTCCCACGTTCAATTTGGAAGAAAATCGTGCAAGATGATTTCGTTGACTTTGAGAAGTTGCATGCATCCATGGACCGTGGCTATGACCATAAAGATGAGCCGAAGGTGCTCACTGATGATCTCGCCATCGTCAAGAAGGATCAGGAGTATGCAAAACGTCCAGTCAACTCTGAAGCCGAGTGGATTCGAGTCTTCAGTGCTTGGGAAGCCGGTGTCATTCTTTTATTCTCACATCGTGTTACAGAGTTACAGACTTATCATCAAATTGTTATGGAACTCTTTCAGGCAGCGCCTGGCCATCCATCACTCACGATCCAGTTTGATGTCGAAGTTCGGGACTGCTACGCAAAGAAGGCTTTCCATTTGGACGACCGAAGCCAGCTCAATGTTCCACTCCTGGCTCAGATGTTTCGTTCGGCTTTGACCTCTGCATCACAGAACTCTAAACGAGGGTCTTCTTCTCAATCAGGCAATTCTTCGAAGCGTGCGGATATTCCTTGTCGGAATTGGAGCTTTGGGAAGTGCAAGGACCCATGTGTGCATCGTCGGAAGCATGGGGTCTGCTGTGTTTGTGGTGAACAACATCGAGCCAAGGATAATGCCCAGTGCCTCGCTAGCCTCCAAACTCGCAAGTGAGAAGGAAAAGGCATACTCTCATCAGAGGATGATTGACGCTGTTTAAGCTCCTCGTTCGCTGGAAGGTGTTGGGAAAAGGAAGGCTGAACTAGATTTAGGGACTCCTCGTTTCCGTCGCGGTTTTGTATGGTCTGATTCCTCTTCTCATAATACTATCTCTCCTGCTGCTCTGTACACTGAGACCGCTCCTCCACTACCTTCTCCTCCCGACTCTCTCATCAACGATCCAACTCTCAAGCAGACTATCCAATCTCTGGGAAGTGCAATCAAGGTTGAAACCCCGTTCGATGTCGACAAATTTGAATCCTTGCTCATTGACCACCCAAATCAATGTTTTGTGAAATCTGTCATGGGAGGCTTACGTGAGGGTTTCTGGCCTTTTGACGAGGGCGAATGGAAAGTGGAGTTGGAGGAAATCACTGAGAACTACAAAATGGATGACAAGGACCTGGATGCCCTGCATGCATTCCGAGACAGGGAGATGTCAGAAGATCGTTCTCTTCCTGATACGGAACTTTTGCCAGGCATGAAAGTCTCACCAATGTTTGTTGTATGGCAGAATGGAAAACCCTGTGTGGTTACAGACCACTCGGCATCTGGACTTAATGACGGGATTCCTTGAACAGAGTCAAGTGTCAAATACGATGATATGCGGACCTTTGGCCAGACTCTCCATGATGCAAAGCTAGCACATCCTGGTCAACGACTGATTACATTCAAATCTGATGTTGCTACAGCATTTCTGAACCTTCCTGCCCATCCTCTCTGGCAACTCCGCCAAATTGTCGTCGTGGAAGGTCGCTTGCATATTGTACGGCGTTTGGTTTTTGGCAACCGTGCTTCACCACATTGCTGGTGTGCAGTTTCTGGCTTGATGTGCTGGATTGCAGTCAGGAAGCTGGATATCGTTGGGCTTCATGTCTACATGGATGACTTCTTCAGTTGGGATTTTGCTGATCAGCTGATTTTCTTCAGAGGCCACCATAGACCACGTCGACAGGTTCAACTGCTCATCTTATGGGAGTCTGTCAGTTGCCCCTTCGAGAACAGGAAACAGGAGCATGGTGAACAGCTGAAGATCATTAGCTTCTGGGTGGATATCAATCTTGGCACGATCTCCCTGTCACCTCAATCTGTTGATGAAATCCTCATCAAAATCAACGAATTCTTGAACACTCATAATCGAAAACCTGCTCTATGGGATTGGCAACACCTGGCTGGCCACCTGAATTGGGTTCTGAATGTCCTGCCCTGGGGTCGCCCTGCATTATCTGGAATGTATCAGAAGATGTCAGGGAAAGAGCATAGCCGTGCTGGGATTTTTATCAATGCCATTGTCAAATCTGACCTCTCCTGGTTGGTGGGTGTGATTCCCAAGTCAATTGGAGTCCACATCATCGGTACAGGTGTGTGGGATGACAGTGCGGCTGACGTTGTTCTGTGGACAGATTCCAGTCTGCGGATCGCAATGTCTTTTGTCTATGCAGGGAATGGTTTCGTGTATCAAATCAAGCCCTGCCCTTCCAACACTAAAGTTGATATATTCTTCCTGGAATTGTTTGCGATTCTCTCTGCAATTCATCATGTCGCCTCCTTCAACTGTCCTTCCCGGCGTGTACTCCTCTTTACTGATAGCCTGGATTCTGTTGCATCCTTGAATTCTCTGGCTGTATCTGAATCTTTACACAATGGTCCATTGCTAGGTATCACAGAGGTGATTCTACGAACCAGACTGGATCTACATGTGTGGCATATCGAAGGAAAAAGGAATATCCGCGCTGATATGTTGTCTCGCTTGTTAACCAAAGAGTACAAGCGAAAATTTCCTGCAGACCGCGTCTGCACTTTTGAGCCCCCGAGAGAGCTCCTGCCGGCGCGATGGAGGGATTGCTTTTGAGCGTTGTGGGTGGGCAAGGTTCCTCTCGGAACACTGCCCACCCACCAATGGCAATTTCTGAGTTGGAAAAACGGGTGCGCTTCCTGCAACTGAACTCAATCGAGAAATCGACATCAAATGGCTACATCACCGGTGCCCGCAGCTACATCAACTTTTGCCTCTCACATTCACTTCCTCTGGAACCAACTCCTCAGACCTTGGTCCGTTACATCGCTTTTACATCTCAGTTTATAGCATCCGGCCCAAAATATCTCACAGGCATACGACATTTTCTCAAAGATCTGTACCCTAATTTTGAGGAAAATTGCGCGCATCCCCTGGTAACCTCAACAATACAGGGATCCAAGAAAGTCCGAGCAGATCCTGTGAAATGTAAACTTCCCCTGCGGCCACATCACCTGCAAACATTTATGCATATAGCTGAGGCATCCAAATGTTATGACGATTGGCTGTTCATCACCATTCTCTCTTGTTGCTTCTATGCCTGTCATCACAGTGGAGAACTCATTCAGAAGAACGGAGACTCTTTATTCGACTGGAGGAAAATCATCAAACGTGGCTCACTCGTGTTCAAAAATAGTTGAGTGCAGTATCGGTTGCCTTACCACAAGGGTGACCCTTTTTATCGAGGCACGGATATCTTGTTCACATCCCAGGAGATTGCAGATCCTGTAGATCTGCTACGACGGTTTGTATCACTGCGTGACAATGTACATGGTGCACAAGCAGCATTGTTTCTACGTGAAAACGGGTCTCACCCCACTCGCACATGGTTTGACAGGAAGTTTTTCTCACTTCTGGGCCGGGAATATGGAGGACACTCTCCTCGCGCTGGGGGTGCCACGTTTTATGCATCCTTGGGACTTTCTGAGGACGTCATTCAGGCAATTGGACGGTGGTCATCCGCTGCTTGGAAAATCTATATCAGGGACAATCCAACAATCCGTGCTGAACAACAACTGGCAGTCTTACGGTTGCGATTACAGCCTCATTGTACCATCTATGCTCCTTGCTAACATCATTTTCACCACCACCACCCCCTCACACAACAATCACAGCCTTTTAGCCTTTCCGCTCCTTGCCCACAATTAGATTTGGGAGACTGTCTCGGTGGCCTCAGTTTTGCGCTACCTCACGAACCTTGAGTCATGCGGCAGAGGTCGTCGTAAACGTGGGTTCCAAGGGTAAGGAGCGTTTTCGTAGGCCTCTGCGCCCCCTCAGCTTGGTCTGGCCTCGCCGATCACAGAGCCTCGCTCGCCCCTTAAGCTTCGCTTACCCCCGACTTGTTGTCTTCGGTTTGGCGCTAAAGTCTTAGCAGAGGCCAAAACCAAAGTGGGATCCAACATTAGGGGCCGAAGCTTTCTTCTTCCTCATATCTCGCACTACAGCTTCCAGTAAGCCATTCATGCCCTCCCTTGCTCCTGTTTCTCACCAGAGCACAGTTGAAACTTCAGTTTTTACCTGCACAACCACGTTGTCGAACAAACAAGGTCATCTTCGCTCATTGTGAGTACGCGCACTACCCCCTTTCGTTCTCTCAGGAACTCACTTCACTTTGAAGATTCAACACACAGAATCTCGTTCTTTCCTGTTGAATCTCATAGTAAGAACCCTGAGTCCTTTCCTTCGAGATCTCTCACACAGTGGTCACCATCAGGCTTATCAAGAGCTTGAACCTTTTCTTGCGACCCACTCTCCTCACCCTCTTTGGTTTGAATACTATTGTTCATTCGTATTTTCATAGTTCATGTTCTGTATATTAGCATTAGATTTGGGAGACCGTCTTGGCGGCCTCAGTTTTGCGCTACCTCACGAACCTTGAGTCACGCGGCAGAGGTTACATGTCCTGTAGTCTCGCTTCCAGACGTTCTATGTCAATCGGATGAATCCGAGGGAGAACGAATCGGAGTGCAAAAAAGTGAAATGACGGGTTGACATAGAACGTCTGGTGACATTCATATAGACAGGTGTGGGTAACTGATCAGGTAATCTTGACACCCCGTAGAATCAACGACATCTATACAATATCATGTTGGACCTGCCACATCCCGTGGCTGATGTTCTCATCAGTGCTCGTGAATCCACTATCAGTGCCCGCCTTTACGACCACACCGCAACTCGATGTTCTATTGAGGACAAATTTTGAGCTGTTTTTGATGGAAAGCCTCCTTACGCCTGGCAGACAGATGTCACGGAAGCACTCCTGCTCAGATTAGATTGCATTGTCGTTGCTGGCATGGGTTCTGGCAAGACTATGCCATTTGGGATGCCTCTTCTCCTCAAGGAAGCCAAGGACAAAATGATAGTGGTGATTTCACCTCTGAATGAGTTGGAGGCTGAGCAAGTAAGTGTTTTGATTTCCGATGAATTTTCACATTGTTTACCATTTCTAAGGCTGAAAGGTTTCGTAAATTTGGCCTTACAGAAACCGCTGTCAACGCCGAAGTTTATAGCGAACAACTACACAAGGTATGTGTCGGCAACGCCATAAGATCAAGAACCTTCAGCACATGGTCAGAAATGTCGCCAGTATCCTCTAAAAATTGTCGACATCGGTCAGTTTGTCGAATATGTGGGTCGGATCTTGAAGGTAGTTCAGGTACAGTAAGTGAAGGCACCTCAAAGTCAGAATCCAAAGTGTCACTGTCAGAAGGGACGGCGGACATTCCAAGCGGCAGGCTGTATGCACAGGACGCGTCAATATCATTGTTTATTCTATGGATGCGTCAGGTCACATGATCAGTTACCCACACCCATCCATACGAATGTTACCAGACATTCTATCTCTTACACCCTTTTCTCTTTTTTGCACTCCGCTCTCAGATGTCTCCGCCTGCGGATAGAATGTCTGGAACCGAGACTAATGTCCTGTACACTAAGTATGAATTTTTGAAATAATAAATCTTGGCCCAGACATGGCCCCAGAGCCAGAATAGCTGTGAGGCTGTGTACACACATGTGCACAACTGAGTTTTAATTTGAGCAAAATCTTAATATGTGGATCTTCAAGTGGGGAATATGTATTCCATGAATAAATATGTACTTTAATAAGCATTGAGTGAAAGACTGTGATAAAGCAAGCTCCCCATTCTGTAGGTGAGGCACTCACATACAAATCATATTTGCATTGCAAGGCTTGGATGAGGTGCAATGCATATCCAAGTTTTTGGGTCTGCCTGTACCAATGCGCACATCCTCACCACAGTCAGGGCATGGAAGTATATACTCTCTGGAGTGTATTCCAGTTCACTTTTGGTTCTTGATCACAGAGTTCAGCTTGGTGTTTGTATTGGAAGTGACTCAGTACCCACACACTCAATCATATGTATTTCAGTTGTTACTATTATTAACATGGGCTAGTGGGCCAGTGCTTCGCATGGCAGGTCCGAGTTCTCTATGTAATTGTCAACTGGCTGTAAATTGCACAGATTGCAGTGTTGAGATGCTGCTGCTGTAGTGGCTGTAGTCTCAGCACACTTTGTCCGCTACATAAAGCAACCACTCCTATTCTATTCATGTGTCGAGCAACTACGAAACAGGAGGTGCCTGTCTTTGTGGTCATACTGCTCTAAGTAACAAGTTCCTCCTGTGGTAACCTTGACAATGGACACAGCTGCAGGAAATGTGTGCGGGCGTCACACCCAAATACACTGAGTCTATTTATATCGAATTTAGTCTATTAATATAAGGTGCTGCGGCAGGGATAGAGTGTATGAGACATTCACCAAGCCCACACCAAACAGGCCTCATTCTCAATAAATTGAGAACTAGGAACTTACATTATTTCAAACTTACGGACTATGGACTGTGGTTATGGGCTCCCTTAGTTTACAGCCCCCCATTTCTTTTTCCCTTATAGATACTGCTACAATACAGATCACACCTCAGTCTTTTCCACATGTATTGTGTAGACTGAGGTATGCTCACTTTATTCTACAATTCGGACTATTACTTACTTTATGTACTTTGACAGTGTTCTGTCTCACATTAGGTACTTATATCAACTAAGTCTTTTCCACACATTGATGGTCGTTTGCCGCTCCCACTGGTGGGGAAAAACAACAAACTGATTGATCGAGGGGGTTGTTAGCTCAAAGGGTCTCGGTTACTCCCTTCAACGAAAGTGTGCAACGTGCAACACGTAAGTGCAACCGATTCTATTCAAGGGTGTAGGTGATTAGCGTAGTTAGCGCAATAGGGCTGGGGGTGTGCGATCAAGTTCGATGAGTTATAATATGGAGCTGGGTCGTCGGGTCGACCGTTCTGTAACGAGGATGTTGGTGCTGCATGGATCGCAGCAGTCGCAAAGGGGCAAAGTCATAATGGGCGATAGTGTCGAAGGCTTTCTTTGAGCTGTTTACTCTGAACTAGTACTGAACTGTGGTCGAAAGGGGGGGAACTGAACTGTTTTATTGTGGTATGTACGATGGGCTTTTATAGAAGTCAGAGAAATAGAAAGTAATAAAGCTGAAATAATATGAAAGGAATATAATGAATAAAACGAAACTAGACACTGCCTTCCCTTGCTACCCCGAGTATGCGACCCTCATGTAGACACTGCTTTCGGTACTACCAACCATCAAGGACCAAGTGGAGTAGTGGGGTGTTTGATCGGATTGTTGATGCGACGACCCGCTGCCATGGACTATGATGCAACCCAGTCGCAAAGTTGCAGAAGGAGGTCGCAGGCATTGAAGACAGTGGAGTGGGGGACATTGAAGGAATGTTAAAAGGTTATGATACTGAAATTACTCAATATCGCGTTTTCCACGGCCAGGCGGTGTAGGGACCCATCAATGT
>QFEU01000378.1:0-47310 GCA_003316345.1 Tricholoma terreum | reverse complement strand
CTGCTTCACTCTGCTTTATCCTATTCTTACCTGCTTCACCCTTTTTCCTACCTTCCTTCTCTCTGCTTCTCTCTGCTTCATCCTGCTTCACTCTTTTCCCACCTTTCTTCTCCCTGCTTCTCCCTGCTTCATTCTGCTTCATCCTATTCTTACCTGCTTCACCTTTTTCCTACCTTTCTTCTCTCTGCTTCTCTCTGCTTCATCCTGCTTCACTCTTTTCCCACCTTTCTTCTCCCTGCTTCTCCCTGCTTCACTCTGCTTTATCCTATTCTTACCTGCTTCACCCTTTTCCTACCTTCCTTCTCTCTGCTTCACCCACCTTCCTTCTCTCTGCTTCTCCTTGCTCCATCCTGCTTCACCCTTTTCCCATCTTTCTTCTTCCTGCTTCATCTACCTGTCTTCTCCCTGCTTCATCCTATTCTTACCCACTTCACCCTTTTTCCTACCTTTCTTCTCTCTGCTTCACCTACCTTTTCTCCTCTCTGCTTCTCCCTGCCTCATCCTGCTTCACTCTTTTCCCACCTTTCTTTTTCCTTGCTTCACTCTGCTCCATCCTATTCTTACCTGCTTCACCTTTTTCCTACCTTTCTTCTCTCTGCTTCTCTCTGCTTCATCCTGCTTCACTCTTTTCCCATCTTTCTTCTCCCTGCTTCTCCCTGCTTTGCTCTGCTTCATCCAATTCTTACCTGCTTCACCCCTTTCCTACCTTTCTTCTCTCTGCTTCACCTACCTTTCTTCTCCCTGCTTCTCCCTGCTTCATCCTGCTCCTCCCTTTTTCCCACCTTTCTTCTTCCTGCTTTATTCTGCTTCATCCTATTCTTACCTGCTTCATTCTTTTCCTACCTTTCTTCTTTCTGCTTCACCCACTTTTCTTCTCCCTGCTTCTTCCTGCTTCTTCCTGCTCCTACCTTTTCCCACCTTTCTTCTTCCTGCTTCACCTACCTTTCTTCTCCCTGCTTTATTCTGCTTCATCCTATTCTTACCTGCTTCATTCTTTTCCTACCTTTCTTCTCCCTGCTTTATCCTGCTTCATCCTATTCTTACCTGCTTCTGTCTTTTCCTACCTTTCTTTTCTCTGCTTCATCTACCTCATCAGGAAAATCCCAAAATATCTTAGCGGTGCTTAGCGGTGCTTGATGAGGCTTGATGAAGCTTCTAAGCACCATCAAGCCGGAAGTTGCTAAGCCTGACATTGCTTAGGCTAAGCCAAGTCGAATTGCTTAGTGGGCTTATTTTTCGTGTTACTGGGCTTATTCTCAGCTTAGTGGGCTTACTTTTCGGGGCTTGGCCTAAGCCCAAATCTAAACAATGTCTTCAGTTGGTCTTTAAGCAAAGTTTCAAGCTCAATAAGAAAGCCAAGCAACTCTAAAGCTCAATAAGCTTGGGCTATTAAACATGCCAAGCATTCATAAAGCACACAAAAAGCATATATTAAGCAGTCCAAGAGCGGGTATCAAGACATGCTAAGTATGCTAAGCAAGCATTAAGCAGTCTAAAGCACGGTGAAAAGCGGGGTAGGAATAACAAATAAGCCAGAGTTGAATCTGGCATGGTGATACGCAGGCACATGTAAAGATACGAGAGCAACATGAGATTTTATCTACAAGGGATAGACAGCAGAAGAGAGAAAGTATCCCGGATTCTAAAATTATGTTAGTGAGGTTGCGAAAGGGGAAGAACGAACAACTTACACTCTTCATCGTTGTCAGAGTGATCAACAAGGCATGCCCATTTGTCATCGTCATCAATGTCGATGACTTCGATATCCTCAATAGCCCTCTGGCAAGAACAATCTCGCTTTGCGTTCAAGATAATAAACTGTTGTGCTGCTTGAAAAATGGCTTCAAACTTCATGTTCGTGAGGGAGCGCACTGAGGTGGCATAGGAACGGGTAGCCTTGCCCCACGTAGTGTCACTGAAAACTGTCTGGCATGCAGGTGCGTTGGTGGTTTCAATGTTGAATGTCCGAGGGAGGGGGGGGATGGTCTTGCCTCTAGCAAGACGGTGCATTGCGACAGTCAATGTCCCAGAGGCAATTAATGTTAGAGCCCGCTCCACCTATCAATTATCAGATCAATTAATCCTCCAAACACGGAACAAAGCAGATACTGAGTCAGCAGCCAAACCCAGCCCACCAATTGCGTGAGGGGTGGGTTTGTTATGGAGACCAGGAACCTGTACACAACCGTCGATAGCCGAAAGGTGGGTGGCAAATGTCTGGAGGATGAAGGGGCTGCGAAAAAGCCCCCTCCACATCTGAGAATCATTAGATGCATATACAACGAGCATCTTCGGTATCACATACCTTTTTGTCATCGCCGTCGGCATCTCGGTACAAAAAGTGAAGGTCCCCAAGGTAGTACTTAGCAAATTCCACATGTTCCCCATCTGAGTCTCGTAAGTCATCATCGGAATCACAAACCACCAGAACGACGGAGATGCCGGCGGATCCAACAATGTTGCGCCATGAGTCCGCAAGGTGTTGAATCGTCTGAAATGCAAATTAATATCATTCCAGAGCTAAGCTAAACACGTACCTTCTGATAGAGTACGGTGGACGTTGTTATCTCATACTCGCCGTCGTGGTTGCTGATGGCATTCCAGATCTTCTGCATTACAAGGACTGCCTGCTTGGCTGGCACATCCCAAGGGTCCATGGTTTGGCCAACAAAGGCCATATACATCGTGACAAATCTATAGCGGAACCAGGTCTCATCAACCCAGCCTGGAAGCTCCCCATTTTGAGGCTTTTTGGGGGCTGGTTCACCAGCCTTCGAAGGTGTTTGGATTATGAGTTTCTGGTCATGATAATACTTAGATTGCTATATTAAACCCAGAGAAATAACCCACCTCGCTGTTGACTCGCTTCTTTCCCTTGGGGGGACTCTTAATCACAGCTTCTCGTTCCTCTCCGCTCCTCTCGTCATTGTCTGAGAGTCCGCCATCATCATGCAGAGTGATTGCAGGTGCCAGTTCAGTTTTCACCATAACCAATTTGGATGTTTCACGGCTGATGATCTTTACGTTGTCGGTGAGAACAGAAGGAGCAGATGGGCAACTAATGCCGCTGGTAAGTGAGGGAGTGGCAGACCAAACAGATTTGGGGGGTCGCGAAGAGGGTTTACCACAGGGGATTTCAGAAGCCCACTCCTTGATTGAGGCGTTGTGTCTCCTCTGGTCTTGAGAAGCATCGCTGAGCGTCCAGTAGAAAAGTGTCAAATAATCAAGCGTTAGCAAAGAAAACATTATCAGATGAGTCAGAATGTACCTATTGTTGGCAACCATCAGATTGTTATTGTCCTTCTGTTGGGAACGTTTGGATGACAGATCGGGGTTTATCCGGGCATCGTGTTGATACAAAGCATTGATATCCGCTATCGCCCCTTCTCTCTTCAACGGCCTTCCCTTCGCCTGGACTCGCGATGGGGGGTTGGAAGCTGGCCTTCCACTCGATTCAGCCCCTCTATATGTTGACCTCACCATATTGCTATCCTGCTGTCGCATCCTGTTCCCCTCCATCCCCTTCACAGCAATGTTGATTTCATCTCTTGCCTTTGCTTTGATGACCTTGACTTTCTTCGGCGTGGGCTCCTCTTCATCAGTGGCCGGCACAATGTCCTCAGCATCCTCGGCAGCCTTCTTTCTCTTATTTGCAGTTGCTGAATGAACCTGCTCAGCGGTGGCCTTCCTACTGGTCTTTTGGGCCTTCCACTTTTGAACAGGCTGGGGTGGTGAGCCGCTTTCAGGGTGTTGGTCTTCCTCCATTATTGACACTTTGTCAGAGTTTTCCAATCCCAAGAATGACGTGGTGTCTTCATTGCCGCCATCAACTTCGCTCGTTTCAACAACAGGGGAAAGATAGGTATTTTGGTGGTTGTGGAAAGCTGGCTGCTGCATTGGGGTAAATGGTGGATGAGGGGTAGCATCAACAATGTCTTCGTTGGCCAGGGCGGCATGCTCAAACTCGGCTGTATGGTGAATGATCTGTTCATTTGCCTCTCGTTGAGCTGCCTTGGCCCGTTCTTTCGCTTCGTGCTCTTGTTGGACTTCCTCTCTGGTTTGACGTTTCTTAGCCTTGATGGCTTCGCCTGGGTGAGCCTGCTTGTTACTTGCTCTGCTTGCCATGGAATGTTGAGGACGTTGAGGGACAGATGTGTTGGGCATTGTGCTAGAGAATGTTGGGGAGTGTGGGCATGAGTGACAAAAATTCACCAGCAAGGTGTGAGAATAATAAAAACATACAGCTTGTGACTTAGCAAAATTTTGATGCAGTGCAGACTTTGCCACGCAATGGCCAATGCTCACAAACATCTTCATTCCTCAGTGCCATCTAAACTCGACTGCTAGATTGTACACCAACTTATACTGTCATAATGCTACCAAATCAAATTTGCAATGTGTTCACTTTCGGTTCACCTCTCTCAACCCTCCCATGCCCCTACTGCCCCAAACACTTTCGCAGCAGAGGTGGACGCACAAAACACATACGAGCAAAGCATTATGGATCTGACACCCACGAGCTGAACCCATCTGTGCCGCCACCACCTCTACCGCATTCATCGCAAATGTCTTCTCAGCCTCCAAGTCATGTTCCTGATGATTATTTACCACCACCCCCTTCCAATTATATGCCTCCTAACAATGTGCCGCCACCTTCACATGGAGGTCTTGATCCTACTGGCCCAGATTTCGATGTCAGAGGCGATAACTTTGATCTGCCACCTGAATTCGGCTATATTTTTGGTGATGAAGTGCGTGAAGACATACCGCTTGGGGGCAGCACAAGCGGCCATCGTGTTGCTGATCCTCCGCGTGTCACACGCATTTATCATTCCAACCTTGATGGTACGTCAATTGTTTTAAACACTTATTCGTATTTTAACTTTGCGATACATAGGAAAAATCTGTGACAAAAGTGGCAACGACATACCGCTTGGCGCACTGCCACCTCCTCGCGGCTCAGATAAACAATTTGATGATTGGACACCATATGATAACTGTGTCCAATTTGAAGTTGCCGACTTTCTATACCGCCAAAACCAGATGTCTGCAGGGGACATTAATTACTTGCTGAACCTGTGGGCTGCATCTCTTGCCGTCCATGATGATGAACCACCGTTTTTGAGGGCATCAGATCTGTACAACACTATTGACGCCACTCCTCTCGGCGATGTTGCCTGGGAATCATTTAGTTTACAGTTCAATGGACCCCAGCCTACAGAAAATGTTCCATCATGGATGCAAGCAGAGTACGACGTCTGGTTTCGGGATCCCCATACTCTGGTCCATAACCTTCTCTCCAACCCTGATTTTAAGTCCGGCTTTGATTATGCACCGTATCAAGAACGCACAACTGACGGAGTGCATCGCTTTTGTGATTTCATGTCAGCAATTTGGGCATGGAGGCAAGCGGTGAGGCTTCACTATCATTTCGGCATTCTAATATTAATCAGTGTGGTAGAATATTATTGCTGAGGATCCCAGAACTCACGGCGCTGTCTTCTGCCCCATTATCCTAGGTAGTGATAAAACTACTGTCTCTGTAGCTACTGGACACAACGAGTACTGGCCCATCTATCTGTCTATTGGTAACATACACAACAACATCCGGCGAGCTCATCGCAATGGTGTTGTGCTTCTCGGTTTCTTTGCTATTCCGAAATGTGAGTGTTAGATTATGCAGTGTTATCTTCTTTTTTTTACATGGGTCTCCTTTAGCAACTCGTGAATTTAGTGACGACACTCACTTTCGTAAATTTCGCCGCCAACTTCTCCATTCCTCACTTGCTAAAATCCTCGAGCCTCTCAAAGCTGGCATGACGACTCCCAAGGTTGTGCGTTTTCCAGATACTCATTATAGGAAGGTCATTTATGGGCTTGGCCCCTACATTGTGGACTATCCAGAGCAAGCACTGCTAGCTTGCACCGTGCAAGGCTGGTGCCCAAAGTATGAATTCCTACTCATCAAAATCCACTACTGACAAGATGTTTCAGATGTACTGCCCCTGCGAATGACCTTGATTCGGGTTGGCATGTGTGCCGCTCTCAGGAACATACTGAGCTAATAGTTGAGGCATTCGAGCTCGGTACACTGTGGGACGAGTATGGACTCATTGGGGATATTGTCATAGGTGTCTTTACCTTGATATGATATCATCAGAATTTAATCATCATTTTTCAGCCATTTACCAGCTATTTCCCCCGAGCAGATATCCATGAGCTCCTGGCGCCTGACCTCCTGCATCAGCTGATCAAGGGTTCCTTCAAGGACCACCTTGTTACATGGGTCGGCGAATACATCAGAGGAGAATACCCTGCAGCAGAAGCGGAAAAGATCCTTGATGACATTGATCAGTGGTAACCTTCTGCTCTCAATTGATAAAGGAATATTTGCTGAATTAATTGTAGCATAGCACTTGCCCCACCTTTTGCTGGCCTTCAACGCTTTCCCAAAGGCAGGAACTTCAAACAGTGGACAGGTGATGATTTGAAGGCGCTCATGAAGGTGCGTGTTTCCCTTTTGCTAATCAAATGAGTACTGATGAATGTATTGTACAGGTTTACCTATCAGCAATTCAAGGCCATGTACCTGACGAAATGGTACAGGCGATGCGCGCGTTTCTTGAATTTTTCTACATAGCTCGACGTGATGTACATGACACACATACCCTTGCCGCCTTGGAGGATGCACTTCAGCGGTTTCACCATTATCGTGAAATCTTTCATATGACTGGTGTGTGTGCTAATGGCTTCAATCTTCCAAGACAACATTCGCTCACTCACTACATGAAACTTATTTGTGACTTTGGAGCCCCAAACAGTCTCTGCTCCTCCATTATGGAATCTAAACACATCAAGGCTGTGAAGGAGCTGTGGCGGTGCTCAAGTCGTTTTGAAGCACTTTCTCAAATGCTCCTCACCAACCAGCACCTTGATAAACTTGCAGCTGCTCGGGCCGATTTCACTGAGCGTGGGATGCTACAGGGAACATGCTTATCAACAGTTCGGGATCGGATCCTTCGTATGCACTTCTGTTTTCAATCTGATCTTCTAAACTAATTCATATTAATCTAGGAGTGGATGGAGACCCTGTTCTCGATGGTGACAGTGTCGACAATGTTGATCGAGATGACGATGACGACAACGATGGAGTAGTTGGTGGCCCAACTATGGATGCCTATGTTGACCTTGCGAAGATGGCATGTTAGTATTGCATGACACAATATCATCAAATATATATTACTCACTTACACTTACAGTACTCAAAGTTTACCCAGAAGATATCACTGCTGAAATCATGCAACCTGATTTTCCTCATCTCATCGAGCAATTTATCTATGAACAACATCTAGACAATGTTTCAAATACCAGCACCCCAAAGCTCCCCACGTTTTATGGCAAGATAACAATCTACCCGTCTGCTGTCGCCACATTTCATGCACCCAGCGACATCTCAGGAATTGGTGGCATGCGTCACAAATGTATTCGTGCAGTGAAATCTTGGAGGAAAGGGGCTGGTCATTATGACACAATGTTTATCAACACCGATCCATCCACAGAAGGGATGCGAGGTCTCGATGTTGTTCGCGCGTGACTCTTTTTTTGGTTTTCTCATGATGGTGTTGAGTACCCCTGTGCTCTCGTGCATTGGTTCTCATGTGTGGGTGATTCACCAGACAACCACACAGGCATGTGGGTTGTCGAGCCAGACAACAATGAAACCCCTCCCTCAATTATCCACCTCGACACTGTTGTTCGAGCTGCTCATCTTCTCCCAATATATGGCACAGAATGTGTTTCGAATACTCTTTCTTTTGCAGACACACTTGATATGTTTCCCCAATTCTATGTCAACAAGTATGTTGACCATCACGCATTTGAGATTGCTTTTTAATCCAGTTACTTGACATACCATCATGACATACTCTAAAGTTTTTAACCTTACTTCTCTCACAACAAGCATCATCCAATTACGATCTTATTATCCCTTCTTCTATGCGTTGCCTCCACAGAAAGCCATGGTGCCTGCACAATAAACCATACAGGGTGAGTAAATCTTCTCTTGCACAACATTTCACACTGACCTTCCAATCCAGTGTTGTGATTGTGTTGAGGTGAAGTGGGGCCGTAAGTGGTTCAAATCGGCAACATTTCAACAATACAATTATCAGTGGCTGCCTACTGGGAAGGGGAAGCAGTGGAAGGTGAGTTTACTATAGTTTTGGATACCTGTCAATATTAAGCCACTTTTCAGTGGCTCCAGATATGCATTGGGGGCCTTGTTAGTTTCGACAAAGATGGGGAAGAGGTGGTGTGCGATTTGCACAAGATTAGACCCAAGTTTGGTAGGTAAGTAAAAAAGGATCTATTTCTTATATGAATGAATAACCTAACATGTGACCACCCACAGACAGCCCCAATCCACCCACACGGCCGGACCGTAACAAGATCGGCATGAATGCAACTCTCCTGTGCTAACATATTGAACTCGTGGCTAATCATTGCCTTGCTGCTCTTGGTATGATAGAGTGCATAATGTTACCATATCTTTTGCATATTTACTGGTGTGCTCTTGACGAAGTTGACATCCTTACGTTCCTGCTATGCTTACCTGTCTTAAAAGTCTTTACCTTCTTAGGCACCTTTAAACCACTTAGCATACTTATGATGTGCTTAGGATTTTTGCTCGTGCTTACGCCAAGCATCACTAAGCAACCAATAAGCTGCTTGAGCTGCTTAGTGTGCTTGTCCGTGTGATAAGCAACCTAGGCCCACTAAGATTGTTTTGGATTTTGCTGATGCTTTCTCCTCTCTGCTTCTCTCTGCTTCATTTACTTTTCTTCTCCCTGCTTCTGTCTGCTTCTCCCTTTTCCCACCTTTCTTCTTCCTGCTTCACCTACCTTTCTTCTCCCTGCTTCACTCTGCTTCATCCTATTCTTATCTGCTTCATCCTTTTCCTACCTTTCTTTTCTCTGCTTCATCTATTTTTCTTCTCTCTGCTTCACTCTGCTTCATCACACCCTGGGTTCTCTTCTGCTACACCCTGGGTTTTATTCTGCTACACCCTAGGTCTTATTCTTCTACACTCTGGGATTCATTTTGCTACATCCCAGACTTCATTTTGCTACACCCTGGGGTTCATTCTGCTACACCCCAGGCTTCATTCTGCTACACCCTGGGCTTCATTCTGCTATACTCCAGGGCCTTATTCTGCTGCACCTCAGGTTCATTTTTCTATGGCCACTTCATCTATTCTGCTATACTCCTTTTTATCATTCTTTGCTTCATGTGGCTACATTTTACATTCTGCCACAATCTCACTACAACCAAACCCACCATTGGATATATTTATCAAGATTCTATTCACCATCCAACATCATCATGCTAAGTCCCCTATCCTTTATTGTCTTTTCTTTCTGCTTGTCTCCTATGAGCTATGGGAGTGTGTAAGCCTGCCCCTACAGACTTACGACAACATCATGAACACCAAGACACTCCCAGCACCATCACACATTCCCCGGTGCCATGACCAGCACACACCCTCGGTGCTGACACAGCCACACACCTTCGGCGCCGAGACGCCCACAAACGCCGAGCACAGCCACCGGCGTTTTTACGAACACCAACACCATAATGATACATTCACTACTGCAACAAACACTCACTGTTTCAAGGCTACTGCAACACCCCACACCGCCAGCACAGCCACACACCCTTGGCGCCGAGACAACCACCACCGCCGAGCACAGCCACCGGAGCTGTAGCAAACACCGCTGCAATGAACACTAACCGAAAGCCCGTTTCAACTATTAACAGGCTGCTGCAACACCCCATGCCGTGAACACACACATCATCGGCACCAACACACCCTCGGTGTTGAGCTGGGCACACCCTCGGCGCCGAGCACCCGAGCACAGCCACTGGCATTGTAGCAAACCCCGTGGCACCTTAATGAACATTAGTGTCACAACTCCTGAACGAGAACTTGATTGATGCGTGCCTTTCCTTAATTGCCCACATCTGATGCGACCTTCCATTTATGTATACTAGACCTGATGCGGACATTACCTCACATGGAGCATGGCTCATATATATTACATCTTTTTTCTCCTTTGTTGCCTTATCCCTACTTCTCTGCAACGAAGGTATAGTTATATATTATCTCTCCCTGTACCTTACTGATCCCTACTTCTCTGCAACGAAGATAACTTGGTCCTGTCTTACCTGTCCGACGTAGTGAGGCTACCTAACCCAGCAGCCTTCCAGAGTGCCTGAGCTTCACCACATGCATCACCAACCTCCTTTTTTGAATTTTGGGTGTCGTGCCTCACCTCAGGCCTTTTCTGATTATCAGGGAGGTGTTTCCAAGTCGGGAGGCCTTTTGGCCTTCACCCAACTAGCTTATCTCGCAATGCCTCTTCTTCTCCTCTTCTAATAACTTGTCCACAAATTAATACTTCTCTCATATCTACAGTTCATGGCAACCTTAAATGAAGGCTAGCAAAGACAGAAGGATACTCAGCAGGAATGGAAGAGATGGAAGGGCAGAAGTATCCGGAAGGGTTTGAGGAAGGTCGAGAAGTGGGAAGAACAGAGACAGATACACTGAGGAATGAAGAGACAGCCATTTTCATCGAGATGGCCACCCAAGCACTTACCACCTCTGCCAACGCCGTTGCCCAAACGGCACCCTGTGACGAGCCACCGCGCCCACTGAGAGATGTGGGGACGTCCACAGAAAATGCTCCCCAGCCTTCCACCAGCTGTCCGTCACCATCAGCACTGTCACTGTCACAATCACCGGCCATGTCACGGTTGTCAATGCCATCAACGACGTTGACAGCCACCACCACTGTGTCCCCAGCCTCGAAACGGCCCCCAGCACCTCCAGAACGACGGCACTCTATGCCAGGTCGATCCACTGCCCCCAAGCCGAGTCCGGAGTCCTTCCTCTCGCGCCCTGAGCCCCGCCATCCTGCCACCATGTCACAGCCAACAGCAGTAACAAACCCTGCCGCAACCACACCCCAAACAACGACCTGGGCTTCGTCTAGCACCCAGACCACTGCAGACACCTTGGAGACAGCTGCCCACGGACCTGACAGACCACAACAACGGTCCACAGCCCACGAAGTGCCGTTACGCGAGGCAGTACAGACGTGTTCATCTGAACGTGTCGTACATTTGACGGAACAGCCCTGCCGGCCCACCCAGCATCAACGACAGTCCAGGAGTCCCTCCACACCTCCCAGTCTCCCCCTGCCTGACCCCTGTGCCCCTGCTATGCACCACGAGCTTGTCACTACGCCCCAAGCATCCAACACGGCTGCCACATCATCGTCAATGTGTTTATCAATGACGGCCGTATCCCCAGCTCTGCTTTATTCAGGACCATGTGCCGTAGCACCAGAGCCCCCAGAACAGCCCCAGCCCCAGCCCCAGCCCCACAGCTTGCCCCAGAACCCCCCGAAACGAGCTGTTTCAGCACCTCCTGCATCCTCCACAGCTGCTGGCACATCTGAACCCCCCACTGCCACCGTTTCATGGCCCCCATCTCCGGGCCCACCCCTTCTGAGCTCTGTACCTCCGTGTTCAACACCTGCACCTATGTGTTTTGACTGGGCCGACGATGCCACGTCGTTACCCACTGCCCCCAGCACCCTGCCACGAGACCTTTCTGGTCTTTGGTCGAACCTACCAGGCCTGTTTTGATCCTTATGGAGGTGCGTTCGACCGTACAACACTGTTCGATGACGAGTCCTACCTCATTTCTTTATACCCTCGCAACAATCTTTCCTGTTACCTGATATTCACCCATCTTATTCTCAGCCCTTCATCACCTGATGTCACCCCTCTGGTATTGGACCAGGCAAACCAACAGTCACTGTTCCCTTTGGAGGAGCAACTGCCTCTGCCCCTGTACCTCCAGTTCCAAAGCTTGATTGGGATCAGGACCCCCGACTTGTCAATTTGAGTCAGGCCCTCCGTGCTCTGGGATGGATACCACCATGTTGAGCTTTCCTTTTCTTTTATTACATATATTTTGTTACTATCTCCTGATATCCTTTTCTTTTCCCTTTCTTTTCTTTGATTAGAGTTCAGTGGCAATGAGGGCATTGCCTTTGTGGAGAGGGGCACATGTAACCCTAGGTTACAGCAGGTAGACATGTGACCACTAGACACACAACCACGTGACCTTAGATAGACATTTGCATAGAGTAGACACTGTCTCATCATCACTAGCTATCGCTACCACGCTATACAGTTGCTGTGCCCATGTTTTGGGGCATTCCGCTAGCATTAGCAGACCTCCTGTGTCTGTTCCTGTGAGACTGCACATCTCCACCAGAGGTGAGGCTTTGAACACAGGGCCCATTCAGAACAGATAAATTGTAGGGATAAGAATCTACAAGGGAGGTACAACCAGCTGTCAAATACTCCAGTATGTTTACCAGCAGCAACGACATAGTATTTTCGGCACTTTCTAGGAGTTGTGAATGGCGAAGTTGTGTGGGCAGGTTTTCTTGGGGGGGATGCAACAACTAGGGTAGCCATTTGCTACAGATCAATGCTTGGTCACTATTGTCCTGGAACATTCTGTGGTAAGTGAATGTCAACAGCTAAATAACCAAACCAACCATGAATCCTGCCGCTTCGGAGGATAAGGGGCAGATCTTTGGTAAGTGGTTGGCCTTTGGAGAATCCAGTGCTGGTAAAACAGGAGGGGTGGCTCCATCGTAATCTGAGTCATCGCTCACAGTGTGTATGGGAATTGGAGCGACAGTGGGTTTAATGGCTGCGATAGCAGCAGCAACCCGAGGAGAGGCAGGATGGAGCCCTGGCGAAACTCCCTTGGAGTTGTTGCTTACATTAGCGGTTGTGTCAGCTACATGTGGTCCTAATCAGGTTTGTTAGAATGTAAGAACAAGAACTTTACCATTTGGGGTCTCAAGGTCATTGCTGGCCTCTTCCTTCACACTTTGTTCCCCTTGTCGAAGGTGAGCCAGCTGTTGATGGTCTTAATTACGAAGCTCACGTTTGAGGAGAAACTGTTGCTGCTTCTTGAGTGTATTTTGCCAAGGAGTGATATCAATTTCGTTATGGAGGAGGTCCATGGCAGGCAGTGATGGTGGGGGTAGTGTTGCCACAGCTGAGCCAGTCTCTCACAGCCACATTTCACATGACTTAGTTCGGCTAATGGCCACACAGCCGCAAACCCAGTTGACTCCTGACCCTGAACCAGTTTCTCATATTTCCAGCTCGAGCCAGCTCCAAGCTGGCTCTAGCCAGGTGACGTGGCATGACACGCATCACGTGAACTTGTTGTTGCATTTCTGTAGATACCTACAAGTGTTAGATCTACACATAACAAATGTAATACAGCGTTACAACAAGTAAAATAAGTTATCCAGCAAGAAAAATAAAATGTCCTTGAGGTGAACCAGTTACAAGTCCATGACCTATGTATGATGATTCTTGTCGCTCGAAGTTCTGGTTGTCGCTGATGTCATTGATGGAAGCTGAACTAGCTGAGCATCCCAGCTCTAAATACAATACATAGATGAGTAGTTGTACACATGGGTGGAGCTAGCAAACTCACCAAAATGAGTCGCAATCCATTTACTTAGACTCTGTATCACTACCAGAGCCAGAGCCAGAAATGCGGGACACCCAAAGGCTCAAATCCATCCATCTCCAGTCGCAACTGCTGTCGTTGTGGTATCCCCTAGCAACAAAAAGATTCTGAAAGAGTGAGCGCATGTATTTATAGTCGGGTTCAGCATCAAATGGAAGACCATGCGTGTAATCAAGAAAGATTTGGAATTCATCGGGAAGACCAGAGCATAGCTCAATGGTTGGGGTACCGAGTTTCTGCTGCATGATACGATGGTAGTGCTGCTTTTTGGATCCACCCTCCAGGTGTTGCCATGGAAGCGAGCTGCAAAGGAAGTAGATGAGGACATATGCCAGTGACTCCAGATCATCGCGCCGCATATGTTTGATACCAAGGTGACTGTTGATCGACATATACCGCCCGGTCCCAGTCAAGTTCTTATGGGTTCGATAAGGAATATGATCAAGTGTGAACTCGTCACAATACTTGTTTGCTAGACCAAAATCAATGAGATTGACATGGCACGCATCTTGATGGATGCCCATGAGAAGGTTGTCGGGTTTGATGTCACGATGGACATAGTGGTGATCATGAACGTATTCAATGCGGGAGATCTACATGTAAAAAAGTAAAAACATGTTCGTATGCAGAAGGACATGAGGGTCTGTCACTTACCAACTGATCTGCCAGTGTGAGGATAGTTTTGAGAGTAAATGTACGATTGCAAGAAGTAAAGAGGTCTTCGAGAGATGGCCCAAGAAGGTTCATAATCATGGCCTTGTAACTCCAGTCAGTGCTGAACCAAAGTACGCGGGGGATGCCCACTGCAGAACCCAAAGATTTATAGACCTTCCACTCATGACAAAGCTTAGGACTTTCAGAGTCAATGGGCTCCATCTTCACCACAATGGCTTCCCCTGTAATCACATTATTTGCATAGTATACATCCTCTATCGATGATTAAGGCTCTTCAGCATGAAGCTAGCACAATAAACTATACAAAACACACCAAAGGACCCTGACCCAACCTTCTTCCTAAGCCTGTATTTTCCACACACCCTAAACACCCCAGGAGGCAGATCCCCCATCCTGTTCCTCAGTTTCTGTGTCTATGCATCAGATTGTCCATTAGTTGAGACCTTTATGTTAAGACACTCACATAATGAAGTAATGAGGGTGTCGAGGTCAAAGTTGTGAATCTTGATAGAGTGTGGTCGTTGAGAGTTGTGAAGAACATTAAACTGAACGTTGATCAGAAATGATCGAATTCGAACATGATTACATAAGCTGTTAAACCAATGGCCAAACATTAATTATTGGTGACCTCAGATGTTCTATGAGGTGTCCTTCAAGATCTGGCAGAGCAACAAACATTGTTGAAATATCAGGATATTGTACATACAATGGGCAAACAAAATATTTGTAGACGCGTAGCTAATTCGTAAGTTGTCGTAATTCGAAACAAGCATAGAGGTGGTAGTATAAATGTTGAATGAGAAAGGATAGATTGCAACCATCACATACCAATGTCCAAGAAGCAGAGAATTCAGCAGATGATCGAAGTTGAAGAAAAATCAATTTATTTACTCACCAAGCACCACAATGACTCGGTCAATGACATCCTCCCGTTGTGCATCAGTGTTCCCTGGATGAGCCAGTTTTGCAAGTAGGTCCAGATCGTTTGAGATATCAAGCGGAATAATCATATCTTCCTCATCAGTGATGAGACCCTCTGTGAAATTGAATGGTTCATTCCTGAAGCCAAATTTGAGCATCTGTAAAGCTTCCATGAGGACAGGGCTGATCTTGTTACGACGAACAGTATCTGTCTCTGCACTGGATAAAAATGCATGTTCACATGGTACAGATGATGCTTGGATGGCCAAATAATCCATTGCGATTGTGAATAGAGTCGGAAAATCATCTTTGTGCATCTATGTAGATGTTGAGCCCGAAAACTGAGCGGTCGAAGATGATTTGAACACGTACCTCCCAGAATTTGAGAATATTGACATCAAGCTTCGTAAGCACACCAAAGCTATAGGAACGGTACTCTTCATCGACACTTTGAGTATCAAAGCTGGTTTCTGCCCAACCCAATTCATCGTCGGTGAGGTTCAAATGCGAAGGGAGGCCGAGATTGACATAGCCAAGTGCAGTCTTTTCTTTGGGAGTCGGAGTTGGTAGGACAGTTGGATCGGTGTTCGTGTTTAATTTTAGCTGGTACTGTTTCATCTGTGGTGTAGTGCGTCATCATGTGCCCTAGCACCATGAAATCGTAAAACAACTTACCATCTTCTTGAGCATACTCTCCGCCTTCTTGAAGTATTTTGCCTCCCAGTGCTCATGCATCTAGGAAACGCGGATACCAGGATGAAGAACTAAAATAATGCTGGTGTTAGTAGACTGTGTCTTGACTCTCGAAGATAAAATGCATTTGACTCACACATGGCCACCATATATGCACTCGTGTCATCCATCTTTTTATAATACTTATAAGCAAACTTAAGGTCAACTTTGATCGCAGGCGCAAGGTGCTGGTTCTTCTCAGCAAGTCTCTCCCATGATGTCATGAAGCGCTCGAATGCAGGAACAGCGCCTGCTAACACTGGAGTCTTTTCCTTAGACATGACCTGCTGTGCCGCATGCGGGAACTGAAATATGGCATCAGTTTCAATTATTCAGATTATTAATATTGATAAAGTACCTGTAAAATGCCAATTATGTTTGTCACCTGATCCCAATCAGCAGTTGAGAGTCGATACTTCTGCAGCGCCTGAGCTGCTGGCATATTCAAGTAATTCTCTAATGGCTGAATTGACAAGTTAGGTAATGTGATATCAGAGATGAAGGCAAACTTACTTGGCGAAATTCTCAAACTCGCACCAACATCTGATAAGTACTGTCCCACCGAGTTTTTACATCTCGCAAAAGCTGCTTCGGCTTGATCATCATCACCTTGCCTTGTCCATCCTTCCACCAACCATACTGATTTCCACCGAGGATGACATTGGTGAAGTGCTCTTGTCGCTGACCCGAAGCACAGATTCCTCTCACAAGTGCCCATATCTTATTGAGTGGATCACCAGGGACATTGGAGATAGCAACATCCCCCTCGCCACTGTTGCCATCACCACCGCCACCACCATTGTTGCTTCCCTTGTCATCACTCTTCTCACCACTCCTTACCTCGTCGTCACTCTGTTCATCGTCACTTCCCTCGTCATCATGGTCATTCTTGCTTCCCTCAGTTTCTGCTCTGTCATTGATGTCGGTATCGATACCGTTGTTTAACACTTTGATGGTACATAGAACACATGTATTAATAACATGCGGGAAGCACTGGATATGACATTCCTTTGCGTTGAACGAAACTTCGGGGAGTTCAGCTTGGTGGATGTCTCCGAGGCATCATACAAAAATGTTGTTGTTTGCAGCCATGTCCAACGTCCAGTGAGATCCCTGATTAATGTTATTTTGTTATCTCCAAGGCATGACACTGTAAAATTTGGTGTGTACATCCCCACCATTTATTCCTGCATGCTGAAGTAATTTAAAGATAACTTCAGCAATCCTCCTTCCAGTGTGCTGTCCAGTAATTGGATGGAACACAAGAAGTGACGACTTCAACACAAGGTTCTGTTGCTCTGCAGGCCTCTCGTATGCTATCCAATGGACGGCTACACAAATATAAGACTGACGATGCCGATCAGACCAAATATCTGATGTAAAGTGGAGTGCTCCACCAGAATCCTGAAGTTCTGTGCATAAGTTCGTACAAAACTTCCAGCATGGTAGAAATATACCTTCAAATCAATCTTTAATTGTGTAAACCAAGCCTGCCAGGTTTCAATTATTGCAGCACGGATTTTGAAACGATGAGGCATGTCCTCATTCCCATAATCATCGCAAAAAAACATCAGCAGATTTTGAAACTCAGTGTTCTCGACAACATTTAAAGACTAGTCCCAGTAATATTATGAGGAGTAATATTGGAGAAAGGTGGCTAAAATTCACTTGGTCATTCGCAGCAATAAATTGCACAAGTCACTGTGTGACTCCTTCAACTGAGAACATAGGTTTCTTTTGCGCAGGAGCGACCAGGGCCAGTTCCCGTTTGACAGAGGGCAACACCATGGTCCAGCCTTGTTCTTTGGCGAGTTTGATGTATTCTGCCTTGTGGAATTCGTCAAGATGGCCTCAGAGACCGGTGTTCGAAGTTGAAGTTGAATATGTATATGTTCGTGAGGCCGGCCAATCAGCAGAGATGTTGAGGGCATCAAAAGCAGCTCTAAAATGACAGGGGTCATCACAAAACAGTTGATCCACAAGAAGAGACACTCACTTGCAAACAACACAATATCTAGTTGATTTCCCAGTCTTACCGGAGAAGAAGTGGGCGATATCAAGAGCAGCTGATCTGGGTGCCTGGCTGTCAGTAGAATCGACTGAGCGAAGTGAGTCTGTAGGCCGAGTTGGAGGTTTGGAAGCTGGGCGGCCAGATAAGAAACATCATCAGCAACGACCAAGTAATCCCACGAGAGTGACAAAACCTTGATGATGTTTGGTAGGAGGTCTGACCTCAGGTTCCGAGTCAGAGACATTGAGGTCAAAAACCTCATGATCTCCAGAGTCAGCCGGTGTCAATTTGGAAGCTGTTTTCTTGGGAGGCATACTGTGTAGAACAGAAGGGCGATATGGACTAGTATTGATGATACGTATGTAAATTGTAGGTCTTATATCACTTTCCAAAATTCCCCACTTGGAGCGCTGGGGCTTGCTGTATAAGGGCCATCAAGATGATGTTTCTGTGCTGGGTCACAATAATGTGGAGCTGGCATATTGAGAAGAGACATCTGACTGAAGGTATGCAGTTTTCACATCGCGAGCGACCAATCATTGAAAGTAGCGAGGCCCACAGAACACACTCCAGAGCTACAATGACATTTGACTCAGGGAATGACAACATCCCAAGGTCAGGAGGCAACTGTGGAACAATCAACGTGGAGAAAACTGGTGGTGAATACAGGGGATGACGAGAAGCTGTGTAAACATCCAACTCGAGCCATCCAGAGTTTGAATGTGATTGCGCAAGTATAGCGTCACAATGACGAAGAACTAGAGCCCTGCTGCTCCATGCATGAGAATCCGAATAAAACCAGCTGAAAGCTTGAAAGTCATCTGAGAGAAAAAAGCGCCACGATCGCAAGATGACAGTTCATTTAGAACACGGTCGAGAACCTAAGGAAGACATCTGACTTGAAGTATCCACTGGAAGACCATCACAGTGATGAAGAACTGGAGCCCTGCTGCCCTATGCATGAGAATCTGTAGATCCTTGAAAAACCGACGGGTCAAGGACAAGGAAATCCTCGGGTGACACAAGTGGGACAACATTCAGGATATTCACATCTGCCCTCTCCAACACAGGGCGTTTTAGCCAGAATGGAAGCCCGGCAAGGAAAAAGTCCTGGACAACACGAACATCGGTTGTAAACACCCCAACAGTGTCTGTGACTTGAGAAGGTAGAACATCAATCAACAGTCTTCCCAGTCCATGCGACACTTATATATCAACATATAATCAAGCATTGCTCTGGCATCAAGCCAACACCTCTGAATATCTCTCACACTAAATGACATCTGCCGGAAATTCATCCATACGGCCTCCAGACGCACTAACCCATTTCTAACATTTTCATTAACGGGCCCAGGGTAGGGAACCTGGGACACTGGCGTGGATGATATGTATGTTGTAGCCCGACATAACAAGGGTGGGACCGAACACTGGAGCTCTGCCAGCTTCAGTTTGGAAAGCTTTCCGAGACCTTGAATAGTCGTCATAGAATGTTTGAAGGAGATAAAGTGATCGTGTGTAGGCACCCACCATATGATCTTATGTGCAGGAAGAGATCCAGGGCGGGAAATGGCACCATAATAACAATAGACTGAGTTGTATGCTTGTGGCCAACAAGTAGGATCGTTATCACCATACAGATTGTCAGCATGTATGAAAACGCTATGGGTAGTACCAAAGCCAGTTGGAAGATGCATGATTGGTTGGGAGAAGTGATGAAATTCTGGCCATTCAAAAGGAGCGCACCGACAGCGCCATCTGTAGCACACATCTTGCCTGAAATGGGAGGTTAGCAGGAGACTACATACAGCTCAGGATTTGACTTAACAACCATCAACGCTAAACCTCAACAGATCTTCGTGTGTAAGCCGGAAAGTCATTTTGATGAATCCTACTAGGTTTGATCATGACCATAATAATAAAAGCAAGATAGGAGAACGATGCACTGAGGATATAATTTTGGATGTTTCACTTGAAGCACAGAAATAGACACCACAGGAGACATAGAGAATGCTCAGTTAGTGGGATGAAGATATCCAGAAGGATATTGCCCTTAGTCCTTGTGAAGGGTTACAGGTCGAGCAAACTCCAACGGAAATCCAGTAATCCAAATCCATGATTTGAGTGACAGACCTTCAGGCAGCTGGGCGAATACTGAAAAAAGACGAGAACAATGATGTTTTGGCCAAGTCCGATTTGTGAGATATTCTTAGTCACAACTGATATAGCTACAAGAGAGAAAGATAACGGTACGAGTTCCTGGCAGAGCATCATGGTGCAGGGAATGTTTGTACTATTCATATGGTAGATACATCTAATACACTCTAAAGGGACAGATTTTGGGACACAGCAGCAAGCCAAAGATTGGGGAGGTAATAATAGATGTAGGCTTTGCGTTTGACTTGGTGTTGGACTTTCGAAGGGCATCTAGCTGATTCCTACACACGCAGCCCAGAGTCCTGGCAGGTTTTCGATGTAGGTCACAGCAGTTGGGGGCTTGGTTGATGGCAGTCTTTGAGGGAAGAGAATTGATCCAGTGAAGATGAAGCCGGAGTACCTGCGCTGAAGACAGTGAATGGCGAAGGGAGATAGAGAGCATGGATCCCAATAGTAGCATATGCATTATTTTTATGCAAGATGCACACGATGTAGGTGAGGGAAGATGGAATGTAGGGCTCAACAAGCCAGAGCGTAAGTGGAGCTAATCTATTCCTGTACAAATCAGGGTCGAGAGATGCGAGATTGTCCAAGAAACTTTGTTTACCTAACCACTGTAATAACAATCCATCAGAATGACAGTTACACACCGAGATAAAAAGAAACTCACTTTGATGAGGAAGAATCGTACAAAGGCAACACTGACAAGGATACCCTCGTACACTGCCTTGCCGAGTATACGACCAATGAATCGATACCAGTTCAAGCCATGTCCTGTAAATCATGCATCAACAAAGTAATAAGGAGAAAAATGGAGAACCTACCCTGTGTAGCATAAACATGCGGGTTCAGATACAACTCATGCTTAACATTTGCAAGCCATAGCCCACGGCCCATATCAAAAACCTCCTTGTACAACAACATCGCGTCATTGAAAACAAAGTTGCAGACCCTGATCTTGAATGGGATGGTGAAGGGGATGTTGTCGAGCACCCCAAGCCTTGGGGAGAGGTAGGTGAGCTGCCGCTGGGAGTGCGGTTTGGTGTGCCGAGATTGTTGGGATGATGCTGGGCTGTCTGCGGAGGAGAGTTGTTGTTCTTCGAGGCTGGGACAGAGGAGTCAGGCTCAAGCTGAAATATGACCCATGAAATAAGAACGTACATGGCTGTCTCTATAATTTCGTTGGGATGGTGTGCTGTTCCATCTGGCCATCTGCCCCACAAGTGGTATATAATATATACTCTGGGTTGATTGCGCTAACCCTGGTAATTGTGAGTTGGAGAGGGATCATTATGGAAAGCCAAAATTACCGAGCAGAGGTTATCAGATCCACGCTATTGTATTTAAATTTCTCCTAGAATGATGTTGAGAACTTTGCATAAGTGTCCAATGTAAAAACAGAGACTACTTCTGTGTAATTCAATATTGCCTCAGAATACTGTAGCAGTTGATCAAAAGGCAACTGTGGCTTCAGATGGATTGAATTACCGTATTCAGGATGTGTTCTCTGGATTGAATGACATGGATGGAAGCTTGTTCTCTGCAAATCTTTGGAAACTGAAGCAAGCTGAGTACAAAGATAGGCCTTTGCCTTGAAACAAACCCACGTATTTCAGTACATCTTCCTGAAGGAAGTCATAGATTTCCTATTCTTTGGTCAGGATATTCTATGGAGAAATCTCGGATTGTGGACTGACAGCAGCTGTTTCCACACCGGTCGGCCCTCCTCCACAGACGACAAAACTGAGCAACTTTCTATGTTCCTCAGAAGAGGTGGTTGGCAAGCTGGCAATTTCAACATTGTCTAACAGCTCCCATCAGTCCACAAGCGAAGGAATCAAGACAAGAGAAGCACCCATGATACGTCGATGAATAGCTTGAGCATCCCTGATAGTTTTCAGCTGGAAGGAGTGCTCCAGACCGGGAACACCATGAGTACTCAAAGTAGAACCAACAGCAATTACAAGTTTATCGTAACTGGAAGATTGTAGATTAATAAGGACAGTCCAATGGTTGGTACTGATGGGATGTATACGTGGATACGCTTCCCATCTAAAGCAGAAGTCTCCACTTCGACAAGCCTCTCGGACATGACGAGGTCAACAGCAATGCCTTGTATGAAGTGTCCTCACAGACAAGCGATGATCTTGCGAATGGGCTCGACGAGCGAATGAATCTGGATGGTTCCTACAGCAGCAGCTTATCAAAAGAACGCGTCATAAGTGACATGATTGTGCTGATAGATTCCAGACATACATGGAAGAAGAGGAGTGAAGGTTGTGAAAGTATCCGGTGAAACGATCATGACATGATAGTCTCCCGCGTACAAAGTTTGAAGTATGCCCATAGTCTGCAACTTATTTAGTTCAGAAATGGAATGTCATGGGCAGAGAGACTCACACCCCATCCTCCACCGAGAATGACCAGTTTGGGCTTCATTGCTAACCGTATATTTTCCTTGTCTTGCTCGTCATCGACTTGCACCCGGACAATCGGCAAATTCTTTGGCCCTCCCCGTTCTGGATTTAGAGCTAAAGGCGAAACAGGAACATGGTCTACATGTTTGTCGGAGTAGGTGAACACGTCATGAATAAAAATCCCAGCGCCAACGGCGAGGATACTGAACACGGATGAAAGAGCAAGGTAACCAGTGTATTGTGCAATCGTTCTGACTCGACCGAAAGCCCAGTGTTGAAATGGGGTAATATGAAGACATGCATGCTGTTGGATTAACAGGGAACAGGATACCGTAGGGTTGTAGACCTGCAGCCTGCCAGCTGAGAAAGGTGTCGATCGAATGAAACCCGAAGCATTGCCAGAAAATAATTTGAGCATTATATACTGGACACCCTCTGGGTGTCTGTGGGGTCAACATTTGGTCAACCTCCCTCTGGTAGGCATCGTTGTTGACATTGAGGGGTGCTGCCAAAAGGGTCACATGCTGAATATTCAATTCAGATCAGATTCATAGTGGCTGCTCGCCCATGATGCATGCTGATTGAGACAATCAATCTGGGATGTTGCATAAGACAAAAAAAGCTCAGACTCTCTAGTGTGTATCCCAACCAAACAGTCTGAATCCAAATCTAGGACATTGGCCGTGTTCCAGTGTTGTGAGTTGGCAGCACGTTTCTCATAAGGGTCGAGGATAAAAATAGATGTGGCATTGAGAGGCAAAGACAGAGGTAGGCATATAGGGTGTCCACCTCCAGTTTCTGGTACAGTGGCAGCATGAGTAGACGCGAGGTAGTGAGGTGGGCCTTGTCCTCACCGCTTACACATCCCGTCGTGAAAGGAGTAATGTCTAGAAGCAGGAGATGGGCGAATGGGATCTTGGGGGAGAGCGGTTTGAGGGAAGGCGGAGGGATGCAGTATAGAAATAGGGGGATCGTAAGAATTCTGGTAAATATACTGGTAAGAGCAAGACAGAATTCTGGGCTGGGAGGGACAAGAGTTTGTGGGGTGAAGGTTTGTATAGGAACAGTTGCTAGTCGGATGAGAAGGGGCAGAGATGGTGTTTTGCATGCTTCATGAGGCTATAAAGTCAATTAGAGCAGATTGGAGCTCCTAGAACATAACTCACAATGATCCTAACAGCCCGAGCAAGGAGTGGGCAAAGACCACACTGGAACAGATAGCACTGGAACAGATACTGTGTGACCCCTGCCACAACAAGCGCCCCATGTCCACCAAGCGACCCCCCTGTCTCGTTGACTGACAAGAGAATATTGATGCTGATTTGGAGTTGTTGTAGCATGCTGAGGCACCATGAGGATTGATGTCGAAGCGGTTTATGCACTGACTTGATCCTGGGAAGATAATGCTGGAGTACCTGTGCCGAAGAGAGGAGCAGGAAGAGAAAGAGAGCGAATAGTGAAGGGAGATGGAGAGTATGGATCCCAATAGTGGCATATGGATTATTTTCATCCAGATGGAGCATAGGCACAGCCGCTTTGATGAACTGGGATGATTCGCAGCAGAATCTTTTGGAGTTTCAGTAGAATTTCATTGAAAACGTAAAACATAAGAACAGACACACCGCCCACAATAGATTTCTTCCTTCTCTTTAGCTAGGTCCTCCTTCACATGTGATTCAGTGCGCTTAAAGATTACTTTTTGCTTTGTGTTTGATTGTAGTGCTGTTAAGTGGGGGGTGTTGAACTAAGACCTCACGTGGTACAAGTGCGACCGACTTCTATAGCGCGTGGATGAGGTACATGTAAAACTGTAGCTACAAATAAACATTGCCGGTTATATACCGGCAGCTTCCGTAATCAACAAGTACATACTGCCCATATCGGGCAGCACCCCTACCCTCTCCCCCTTAAGCTTGGTATTACACCAAGCGACAACAAAAGAAACTATAACAAAATTTAAAGAAATGAGGCAGTGGGAACACTGCCAAAGGAATGGATGGTGATAAGCACCACCTGCAACCATAAGCGCGAAGCTTAGACAGGTCCAAATATTTGATACCTGATCCAAGCACACAGCCACCAGATTGCTGCGTGGGGCGGACATGTTCGACATGTCTGTCGATGGACCTGTGTCGACAGGTCCATATGTGGGTCAGGGCACCACTAGGGGTGCAAGCACAAGGCTTACTGGTTGTGATATGGTCAGTGACCGAACACAGAACAGACAAGTATTGACATGTCTGTTTGACTGAATATATACAGCATTAATCAACGTTGACGCCTGTTTGAGCATGGGTAGAGGAGTGCACGATCGCTCTCACTCCTCCATAGGTGCATCCGTAGGTGTCACCATAGATGACGCCAGTTTTCCTCAGGCGCCGATTGCGCCCCCGCCGGTTCACTCTCGACAGACACCTGGGCAGCCCCAGGCATAGTGTTCGTTAACACGGCGGCACGTTCCATGAAGGTCCGATTGACCTCTTCAGCGAAGTCGTCCTCGCTTGACTCATCTGAGTTGGTAGGAACTGGGGGCAAGTCGTTGAGGGCTTCCCCTTCGGTCAGGCGTAATGTGATACCATAGTACGCAAGGTTCCGCTTCGGTCGTGAAGCGGAAGGCACGGAGGAAGATCAACTATCTTCCTTGGTGGGTGCGGAAATCTTGGGTTTCCGCACCTTCTTCTTCTTTGGAGGACGGACATGGCCCGTCCATCCACCATCAGCGAACCCAGTGGGACCTGGTCCTGCCACAGAAGGAAAGGGAGCGACAGGATCTTCTGTCGCTGGATAGTAGTCCATTGTCGAGGGCCTCGATGATGAGGATGATCAGGCTGAACCACATCTCAGCCTTGATGCATTCATTGTCACCATTGACGGCGGGATGACCACTGGCCTTGCCATTGGTTGTGGTGGTGTGGGAGCCTCCCACCACGCTGGGACCATCACACGAAGCTCGTCTTGAGCTTCAGTACTTGCATACTGGCGGGTACCCTGCAGGACATGGTGAGCCTCAGCTCTCCTCGCAATGTCGTCATCCTGCGAATAGTGGCGGAGTTGTCTCTCTGCCCATACGTGAGCATTGACTACTTCGTTGATGCTGATACCCTGTTGTGCGTAGAATCGCACAACATTGTTGACGGAGGTGTTCTCCGTTGGATTGGAATATTGATCCATACTGTGGCCAATGGCCACAGTAATTCCCAATGAGGCCAGCGTCTGTCGGTACAGACCTGGCGTAAGTGCGAGCTCAATTGCTTGCATGATGAAAACGGCCCTTCCTCATTGATGGCCTTCACCATGGGGCGCTCGCCCCGTGACCAATAGATAGCCTCTGATTGAGGCTAAAGATATACCTGAGGGATCATGAGTGATCCCTGGCTTGGATAGCAGGTTCTGGGGGTATCTCCAGAGCCATCGTGCCCATTCCTCGACGGGCGCGTCTTGTCTCGGCATTTCCATCCGAGACAGGTCAGCAGGTCGCGTGGTTGCCCACGGTGATCGCTGATCAGGAGGTACCCAGTTGGGCAACCTCCACCTGGTCAGTGCTAAAGACTGCAAGGGGGAGTGACTTGCTCCCACCGCGTGTGCATCCCATGCGAATATCCTCATAGCCAGCACGGCGCCCATGTTCTTATCTTCATGGGCACAACGGATGAGCTCTGTCAGCTCCTCCTCGTTTGTAGGCAATATAATTCGCCTAGTTGACCGAGGATTCAGTCGAGGAGGAGGAGCGGGTGTCCATTGGGCACCCCGGGGTATGGTTGGTAGATTCGATGGTGTTACCATCGGTGGAGCAGGTGGTGGGAGAGGCGGATAATTCGCCTCTTCAGGCCCAGTCATATCGACATCCTGCTGTGCTGCAGGCCTTGTCGCCGCTGTCTGGGCGTATGAAGTAGGGGCCCAAGCTTCGGGCACCAACGATGTCCAGCTCGCTGGTGTCGCATTTCGATCGGGTCCATTACTGGACTCAAATGAGTGTTGATGGTGTGGGCATTTGCTCACGTGTCCTCCGTCATAGCTCGAGTTATCCTCGAGCTGCTGCTCCAGTCTGTTGACCTTCCTCTGTAGTCGACAGATCTCTTCTTCCACCTCTGAAAGCTGACGGTGATAGGGTCACCTGCTAGCCTAAGCTCTGAATCAGTACACATCGGACACTCGACAGCACCTCCTCCGACCTTACGCATCACCTGAACATTGTCCGATCATGCTTTCGCATTCCTGATCATTCCCCGACCAACCTCGGGCTGCCTCAACCTACATCGCGACTTATCGTACGACTTCGAGTGCATTCACGTATGTTCCTACCCCTTTGGACCGTCCTTCCGACAGTTATCTTCCCCTCTTGTGATACGCTATCACACTTGCGGCCGCCATTTTGGACACATTCGCGCAGGGACGACGGCATCTTGAGAAGTCACAATGCGCTCTATTTGACGCTCCGAAATTATGACAATAAGACATTTCCGTTTCGTCTTAGTTCGTTTTTCCTTATGTTTTATCCTTGGTTGCAGTTCTTTATTGTTCTGATCCATTTTGATATACATCTATGGTCTCATGACTTTATTCCCTTTTGGTATTCTTTGTTCTAAAACATATAAAAATCCTGTAGTATTCACCTAGTAGCAACAAGAAATCATCTTGACTCCTATCGTCTCTAGATCTAAAGAGTCTAACTCAAAGATTGTCTCTCAACTAGTCCGAAGTTCTGTGAAACGATCGCAAACTTCGTCCTGCAGATTTGTAACTCGTTATCTTATCGTACATCATCATATCCATCTCTGCAGCACCTTCGTCGACATTGCTGTTTATCACCGCATCTGCTATATCATTACTGAACCCCAATATTCTGCACGATCGCATTCAGGTGTTTTGTTTTGTTTTCCTGGCCGAGTATCATCAACGGTCAAAGTTGTCAGCTTGTCTCCTCCAATACGCATCCTCTTGGATGTGCATCATTTGACGCTCTCTAGCGTCAGAGTATTCAATATCAGCTGATATTTCAGCTGATGATATGTGTGTACCATAATTGGTACACAACTCACAACCTTGGGGATGGTGAATGAGCTCCAATCGCTCATTGTATGCCCACCGGGTTAGGTCGCATGGTGCACAAGCATGTCTGCTCGTGTTAGCTCCATCTCTCGGAGCTGGACTATCTTTTGTGCGAGTTTCCCGTCGCACACTCGGGCCTGGAGATCCTCCAGGTGAACGCATTTCGCGTTCGTCTTGTGACAGCAGCATTTCGCTGTCACCCCATCGTTCCTTCCCCTTTTGAGGACGACTAATGTTGTCCTCACTCCCCTTGAGTGGTTTGTCTTCCAGTGCTGTTGCAGTTTAGTTTTCCTGTGTGTTGGTACGAAGGAAGTTAGAATTTTTCTAACTCCACGTTGTTCAGTTTAAGTGAAAAGCATACGGCGATCGCCACCCCTTGTTGACATAATATGTCAACTGATATGATTACATTTATCTGTTTAACTTAACAGATTATTTGTGTCAGTTCCTTTGTACTGATCGTGCCACCCTTGTGGTGCGTTGTGGCAAGTTTTGCCACTCCTTGACATTCATCAATGTCAAGTAGTCGTCTAGTGCGGCTAAGTCGTTGCAGTTGTGCAACGGCTCCCAAGTGGAATCTCCTAGATTCCACTTTACCTGGAACTGGATGTTCTGGCCCTGCCAACGGTGGCCTGTAATTTCATCCACATACCACTCGGTGCCGCTTGGCGTGCTGAAGTTGTATGGCTCTGGCGATGTACGACTAGGGAATAACACATCATCATTAGCGTGATGTGGTCTGAGAAGGTTTACATGGAATCTTCCATGTAAGTTCCGTTTTGCCAGCTCAGGAGGTAAGTCCAACTCATAGTTGGAGGTGGAGGAATACACTTCCTTCACTTTGTATGGACCAATGAATCGGGGTACCAAGTTACTGGCCCGACCCTTTGGCATCGACAAGTTCTTTGTCGATAGATATATGAGCTCTCCTTTTTGTATATCTGGCTCGTCACATCGATGTTTATCGGCATGAAATTGTTGGAATACTCTTTCAGCGATCAACACGTCATGCGCGACTGCCATATTCCTGAGTGCATTCATTGCAAATGTGCGTACACCTGGTGGTGCACATTCTGCAGCAGGTAGCTGTCGCATAACTACGGGCATGTACCTACAGTTGAGCTCGAACGGTGCCATCCCTGTGGCCTGATTGATGCTTGAGTTTATTGCAAACTCTGTCATTGGGCATTTATATACCCAGTCCCGTTGGTCTGGGCTGATGGCTGCACAGAATATCTGTGCAATCGAGCGGTTTACCCACTCGGTAATCCCATCGGTCTGTGGGTGGAACGAAGTAGACATCATCAACTTTGTACCCATCAGTCTGTGTAGTTCATGCCACCACTTCGATGTGAACTTGGCATCTCGGTCGGATACGATCGAGGATGGAAGACCGTGCAGGCGCATGATCTCACGCATATATATGACTGACAGCTGGGATGCTGTGGTCGTGGTGTTTAGGCGACAGATAACTACCCAAAGATAGTTATACCTGTCAACCTCTGGGAATGGGCCTGTAAAGTCCATTCCTATCGATTCCCATGGTTGAGTAGGTATAGGCAAGGGATGTAACTTGCCTGTGGGTGCTTGATATTCACCTTTTGATCATGCGCAAACTTCGCATGTCGCACAGAACTTCTCCATGTCCACTTGTAGACGTGGCCACCAATACCACCGACGAGCGTAGTTGGTGGTCTTCTGAGGTCCAAAGTGACCTACTATTGTGTGGGCTTGGTCGATAATTTGACCATACAATGTCAATCCTTTCAACGTTGAGGAGGGAATGCATAATACATTCTCTCCCCCTCTATTCGTTGTCCATACGAATTCATCCTTCACTGTGAAGCTAGGATGACTCTCCGGGCATACGAGTATCTTTCAAAACACTGCGTCCGATTGATATCCTTCTCGCACATCCTTATTGAATGAGTCTTTAGTTGTCATTCGTTTGCAAAGGTTTTCTCCCTCCGCGCGTGATTCAAATATAGTGGGATCATCGCCTACTATGGAAGGAGGGGCTTCCCTCTTCTCTTCCTCATTCTGAACAGCAGCCATTTCGGCCACAATAATGTCTCGATCCTCGAGACGCTCTTGTAGTGCTGCAAGTTCCACTTGCAACTTGGCGTTGTTGGTACGACGCACTTGGTCTTCAATGACCTTGTCCTTGACTTCCTGGAAACGGTCCCAGGGGATATTGTCATGCTCCGGGTCAAGGTGCACGTCGGCGTTGATGTAGTTGTGCAATTCTGGCACATCTGCCCACAAGTCATGCTCGTAGTACCTTGACAAGGTGTCTGCCACCTTGTTAGAGTTTCCTTTGACATATCTAATGTCAAAGTCGAAACGAGATAGATATTCCATCCATCTCGTCTGATGGCTAGATAGCCTCAGTTGCGTCTTGAAGAATTCAAGTGCTTGGTGGTCTGTTACCACATGAACTCAATACCCGATCAATTTGTCCTCCCATTTCAGGAGGGCCTCGAGTATCACGAGCGTTTCCTGCTCGAACACACAGTAATTCTGTTGTACGTCCGTGAACTTCTTGGACATGAAACCTGCAGGTCTGCAGGTTTGCCAAGTAGGGCCTTGTCCGTACATTGCGCCTACTCCATAGACCAACACGTCGCAAATGACCCATATAGGCTCATCCCGATCGTGGTCTATCAGGCATAGGATAGGAGTCCTACAACAGATGGCTTTAATCATCTGAAAACACTTATTGTGTAATGGTGTCCAGAAGAATGGTCGTCCGTTCTTCTCCATTGCTGATATCGGTCCTGTATAGGCCGATATATCTGGCAAGAAATGTGCCAGATACTGTACAAGTCCTAAGAATCATTGCACCTCATGATAGTTGCGAGGTGTATGCCAATCGCGAATCTTCGCCATCTTATCGGCATCTGCATGTAATCCTTTTTCATCGATTACATGCCCCAGACAGTCAATTCTGTCTGCAAACAGTTCACACTTGTCTTCGCACAAGTAGAACTGATGTTGTCGTATTCTGTCAAATACGAGTTTGAGATGACATTGATGTTCATCAACCGTCTTACTATAGACAAATAGATCATCTAACTACACATGCAAGAATATTCTGATGAAGTCTCGGAATATGTGGTTCATTGCCCATTGAAACATCGACGGCACATTGCAATCACCTTGTTGCATCACATTACTGACGAAGGTGCCATACACCATCACGAACAATGTTTTGTATACATCGTCTGGTTGGATGCGTATCTGTTCATATGCATCGGAGAAGTAGTGTTTTAAGGTCCGGTCCGGTCCGGTTTTTTTGCCTTTTTTGGATGTAACTGCGACTGTAACCAGTTACAAAATGTCTGGATCATGGTGTAACTGTAACTGGACCGCATGTAACCAGTTAATACCGGTTACGCACTGGTCCATTGACCAGTCATAACCAGTCTATTTTAGGACCAGTTGGTAACCAGTCTTAACCAGTTTTAACTGCAGTTACAACTGGTATTCTGTATACTAATATTGCCACAGCTTCAAGCTGACTAGCTTGTATTGCGCATTTATTGGGTGAGGCTTTGAGATTGCCAACCTGAGTAGGTGACCGATTCTATAGTGCAAATGGAGACGCACAATCCTTGTCTATGACACCAAGCGATCCGACTCACCTGCGAGACATTATTTACATTTCACCAGTTTTGGCAAATCAACTCGTCCCAATTATTTAAACATGCATAACACGTCGTAGAAGAATCCGATTGCCTTGCGTTAGAGACGGGAAACGTGCGCCCACATCCGCACTACAGATTCGCTCTCTTGCACAAGTTGTGAGTCTCAAAACCACACCCAATATATGCAATGGGATAATGGGCCAAGGTTATATTACCAAGTCATGACTATAGAAATCGGTTTGGTCATATCTCACTCATTTCTGGATGGATTTGGATGACCCAGGAACTGATATGATCCGAAATTGTCACAGCATGCTACTCATGTACGTATCTAAGACCGTGGTTCGGTCTTAGACCGGTTATAACCAGTTTTTCGTCAGTCACAATGTTTTTACACATCGCACATAACTGTAACTGCGACCATACTATAACTGGACATAACCGGACTGATAGTCCGGTTACATCGGTCACAGTCCGGTCCAGTTTCGGTCTTTTTTGCGGTTACAATGACCGGACCTTTAAACACTACAGAGAAGTCTATCTTAGAGTGAATCTTCGCTCTAGCCACATCAAGGCGAATTAGATCTTGATCAGGAAGAGGAGTCACATCCTTTTCCGTGTTATCATTGCACTCTTGAGCATCGATGACAGTACGCAATGTGGTATTCTTCTTCGGGATACACAGCATAGGGGCAGCCTGCTCTGTGTGGCATGGCGTCCACCAATTAGCACGAGTATATCGTGCTATCTTTTCAGACAGCTGTGGTCTCATAGCGTCTGCACATCGCAGTAGGTGATACCTATACCGCTTGTTCTCATCGATCAGGGGGATGCAATGATTCACATCCCTCAGCGGCGGAAGCTGTTCTGGCGCGCCCTGCATGATGTCATGACATGACTTCTTCCATTTCTCTCATAATCGAGGGATATCTTCTTCAGTGAGCAGTCCTGTATTGCTCATTTTTGCAGAATGATCATTCATTACTGCAAACAGGACATCATTCATTCTGTTCGAGCTTTCCTCTGTCCACGAATGGCTTCGTGATATCGTTGGCGGCAAGTGTTCTTCGTGTTCTGCCAGTCGAGGAAATTGAGTTCTAGTGAACTTGTGGACTATCTCGTCCACCTCTTCCAGGTCTAACATAGCCTGGGCTGAGCTCCTTGAGCTTGCATCAATGGTTGGCGTTTCATCAACCATTCGTTCAATATCCCCAATAGTCAGGGTGCCCTGACTATCCATGATTACCGGATACGCTTGCGGTAACCCAGTGGTTAGATGAGGCAGTTTTTCCTCATCTTCATCTTCCATTACCACTGTTCTTGATCGACCTGCAGAAGACCATTTTTGGTCTTGGGAAGGAGCTGTTGGTTCCTTAGATTCACGGGCGGTCCATTGACCGTCCTCATGTCATTTATTAATGACATTGCCAACTGCATCATCTGCATCCTTGTTAGGTGCAGCCGGTGGTCGCTCTTTGTGACCATTGTTTACTCAAGGTAACTTTGACGGTCCAACTGTACCGTTTGTAGTGGGTTCCGAATCACCCACCATGTTGGGTACAAGTGTCTCCCGATGCTTGTTCATTGCCATTCATCGTACCATAAGGTAACTGTTGCCACCTTCCTCAAGAGCGAACAGTTGTTCGTTCTTCCTTCGAACTTGATTAAGTTCGAAATCAAGCACTATGCCGTGCTTACGCATGAACGTAGTGCCCAATATGGCATTGTATCTATCAATGTTAATTACATCGAAGTAATGTTCCATTTTTATGGGACCATACTCTATGTGGCTATTCACCCCATAGTTAATCTTGGATCGGCTCCCTGCCGTTCCAAGCTGTGACCGTACTTGCTCTGTCAGCTCTTGCACCTTTATTCTTGCGATGTTCACGATCTCAGGCAATATTGCATCCGTAGTGCATCCAGAGTCCAGCAATGTTACTGCTGGTTGTCCGTGGATCTCGACCAATGTTACGAAACATTGGTTCTCCTTTGGGTCTCTTATTGGCTGGGTCAATTTTTGACTCAACTTATGAAGCGTAACTGGATGCTTTGTTGCAGGCGGTCTCGTTACCTCTCCTGCTTTTACTGCTGAAAAGAGTTCATTGAACTCTAGAGTGATGATATCCTCATCATCACTGTCCGATTCCTTGGGGTCATCGGACTCCACTAATATTGGGAACTCTCCTTCCAAGCTTTCCTTCCGAACCAGTTCAGATTCAGATTCGGAATCGCTGACTTCCTGCGGCAGCGGAAAGTCTTGGTCCTCGTCCTGAGGATCATAGTAATTATATTCCTCGACGATTGGCTCTTTGAAGTCCAGTTCGCTGATCACTGCAAACTTGTTGGTCGAATCAATTAAACTTATTGAATTGATTCACAGAGCATACATTTGCTCTACTCTCTCTTCATGGTCCCAATGACCATCATCGAATTCGTTGAATTTAACCTCTTCTCCTTCCGAGCTGTATTGGGATCCCACGACATTGCTGTTGTGTTGGTCCCATGGAGTCTGATCATCCTCATCATGATCTCCTGGCTCCTTATCTTGGTCGACGACTCCGTCATCATCCTCGTCTAGGATCTCTCGGGCCGCGAACATTTTCACACCAGGTTTACTCTTCCCGAAGTTCTTACACTTTGGGTCTTTGGCGATGTGTCCCTTCTCACCACATCCGTAACATGTCATATTTGATGTGTCAGGCAGATTACCATCATCCGCTGGGCAATCATGCTCTCTAGCATGACCATGCATACACTCTTGTGTATGCTTCCTCTCGCTGTGGTGTGAAGCTAGAGGTTGGTGTCGTGAATTTGAACCCGCATTATGATTCAATGGTGTTGCTGGATGATCATTTCGATCATCTGATTTGTAACGACGTTCACTCGTTGTTCGTCGCGTACTAGGATGGGGCCTTGGTGTAGGTACCATCGGAGGCTTGGTGTAGGTACCGTCAGAGGCTTGGTAGTCCTCCCTAGATGCACGTTCGTTCCTGCGCATCTACGATCAGTCCATTGTTTGGACTGTCTGTCGTTCTCCTCTGCCTGTTTGGCATAGTGGAGCATAGTCTCAGTTAGCGAATGTTCAGCCGAACATCCTTTGCTAATCACGAAGTTGAACATTGCTAATGGCATATTCATCATCAACTGAGACTTGAAGGTGTAGCGATCTGGCGCTCTCACCATTCGTGTGGTGTATCGCACCATCTTATGGTAGAAGGACATGATATCATCTCCTTCTCGGAATGTCATGCTCCAGAACTTGTCTGAAGTGTCGTGCGTTGCTGCGCGGAACACAAAACAGTCGTATAATCCCATTATGACCTCCTTAAAGGTCCAGTATTCCTGTTGACGGTGGAAACTGTCAATATTGTCGTTAAACCATGACAATGTGTCTCCTTCCAAGTACATAGGAATGTATACTATATGTTCCTCATCGTATTCTGCTCCGCAAATCTTATTTACGCGGAGCCATCTCAGCAAGGTGCTAAGCCACCTTTCATACACCTCGGTGTCTCCTTCACCATTGTACGATGGTGGGGTGGGCACTTGTGGCCCTTCTTTCATGTTGGTTGAGTGGTCGTGTAATACAGCCACCTTTTCATCGATCATTCGGTGAAGCTTGGTATGTACAGAACGTAGATATTTACTATGTTTGGGTCGACTCTTATCCCTGTAAGAGTCTAATTCTACTGTATGGGCCCATTGATACGGATCCAGGAATAGTCAATCACCATTCCCCGATCTCGTCTCGGGTATGAACCGCGTCTCTCTAGCGGTTCTACGAGCATTTGATATGTTCATTAATGAGCGATCACCATGTTTGTGGTGAGAACCTGTCCTCTCAGCTCCACTTATTGGAGCCGTTACTGGTGGGGCAGTTCGGGTGGACCGCATTGCTGTTCCCCTAGACTCAGGTGCCACTAGAGCTGTAAACAGCTCTTCGACATCCTCTTCTTCGTCGGAGGATGTTGTTTCTTCCTCATCCTCCTCCCCAGATCCTGTATCTTGATAGGAAGGATCGCTATCTGATCCTCCTGATGAGCCTCCTGGAGGATTTCCAGGTGGTCCCTGAGGTGGTCCATGATCACCCTCTGTTGCTCTACCACCTTGGTGGGGCGGAATTGACCTTCTCTCTGAACGGTCTGGTTGACAATCATATGGTCGACCAAACACGTCGATGGATATCCCTTGATCGGGGATATTTGTTGTATAGCCATCCTTGATGGCACTATTCCAGTAGCGTTGATTTGCTACCCGTGAGGTTGGGGATACTTTTCCCAACCCTGATGGTGTTTGTAGAATCGAGTTCGTTCTCGATTCCATTGTATTATCAGCCCTGGTAGCAGGAGGTTTCCTACTACGTTCTAACGCTCTGTGTCGAGCGTTAGCCGCTGAGCTGGTCTCATCAGGCTGTCGAGGCATCAACAGACTCTGATTTACCATCTTCATGGTTTGCATTGTCAATGGCGACGACACTTTGGAAGGAGTCGATTCCTTCCTCAATTCAGGCATGGATTTACGTCTGTCTGGGCGGTCTGATCATGGCGATCCTGCCCTCAATCATTGTTCCCATCCTTCTAAGGTTTCCTTCAACCTTTCTAGCATCTCTCCTGATGCTATATTTGGTGGTAGGCCTACCTCACTGAGTAGGCCCATTACTGCCATTGCTTGAGAGTCCGAACACTCTCCAATTGACATTTCACATTCTCCACTTGGCGTTGGCTCATCCAGCGCCTTGCCCTTATCACGTCATCGTAGATGACATGTATCACTTGATAGCCCAGAAGTGTCTGGGCTGGGTATTGTCAACGGTATACCAGGTATGGTCGCTGGAAGTTCCTCAGATTGCTGTTTGCGATCTGAATGTCGGTGTCACAAATGCAAGCTCTTTCTGGTAGCGGAGGATCGTCCTCCATCACTCGGTGAGGATGGGAGCCTACCTTGGGCTTCCCTCGGTTCTACTAGGAACGAACGTTGAGGGGTGATGTTCCTTCTAGAGGTACTGCTTAGTGCCTCTGTTTTGACCTCAATTCCTGCAGCCGTTGGCTGCGGTGTAACATTGACGAGCTCGTCATTTACCTCTCATATAGACACTGTTTCCGTCGTCGGTGTCAAACAGTCCAAGTCTTCTTGTCCCATCAATGTGCCAGCAACTTTGCTGGCACTTCTCAGTACTCTCGTTGTCGACGTGGCAGGTGTTCGCCAGTTCGTCGACTCGGCACCTATAGGCCTCGGATTATCCAGGGCCACTGTAGCCGTTGTTGCCTTTAAAGGCTTCTTCTTTGTCTTGCTGCCAGATTTGGCAGCAGTTACCACATGTGTTGACATGTGGCTGTTGGTATCAAACTTTGTTGCCTAGTGGGTAGTGTAGTAGTCTGGGCTAGGTCCCAGGCTAAAAGTGTTGGACACTTAAAAAAGTGTAGTGCTGTTAAGTGGGGGGTGTTGAACTAAGACCTCACGCGGTACAAGTGCGACCAACTTCTATAGCGTGTGGATGAGGTACATGTAAAACTGTAGCTACAAATAAACATTGCCGGTTATATACCGGCAGCTTCCATAATCAACAAGTACATACTGCCCATATTGGGCAGCACCCCTACAATTGTCCAGGTACTGTTCAAGATTAGTCCGAGTAATTGTTCGGACTTTACTAGGACATGCTCAGACTTGACATCTCAATTTGGCAGAAATCTCAGCCAGAAAAAGTCCAAGCAAAGTCCGAGTGTCTGAGTGGAGTCTGCTCAGATTAGGGGGGGGAGAGTAAAGACCTCTATTATTCTGTCAAATCCTTCCTTTGTGCTCTGATATCCTTCCTCTCCTTTGTCCAATGCATATATCCAGAGTTGTCTAAGGTTTTTGCCATTCCTAGTGGCTAGTGTTTAAAAGTCTGGTCCATTAGACCAAAAAAGACCATGTACTGGACCGGACCAGGACTGGAAAAGACTGGACCATCAGTCCTGGTCCATCATGGTTTGATAATGGTACAGTCCTGGTCTTTCAAAGTCCAGAACAATGAATGGACTACAAAAAACCAGTTGTAACCAGTCCACAACCACACTGCCACATATTCCACTGCATACATGTGTTCTCCTTTACCATAGCTACAAACTGATCAAAATATTATGTAATTCCATTAAGAAATGACTGAGATATGACAAAAACCAGGTTGTGTACTTGTTTTGACCATATCTCAACCATTTCTCCACTATTTTGGATGAACCTTGGCTTGTTATGATGCAGAAAATCATATGAATGCAATGGGACTGGTTGTCAGGGCAACACCTAGCACTACTTCAACCGAGGTTTACTAGATGCAGATGCGGGCTCCCACAAGAATACTATTGAAAGAGAAAGGGGAAACTCGGGTTAACTTAGTTGTCACACTAGTTAGGCATGAAATCTGAGAGAACTCAAATGAGGACTCTGCAGGTTAATATATATACTACTATACATGTGGTTATGGCATGTCATACATGTGTACTACATGTGGTACTGCGCCTGCAACTATGATGTCATACATGCACTACCCATGCTGTTAATACTACCATGCCGATACCATGCGTAACTACTATAGATAATAAAAGTATGACCAAGTCCAAACATAGATTAGATCAATCTGATAAGATAAAGTCAATATAATATTTCGAAAAAGTCTTCTCCTGACACTGGTTATAGTCGGTCCTATTGACCATCTTAACCAGTCTTGGTCCATTTGGGTTCCAAAATTTTGAAAGGCTAGCTTTAACTGATTGTATTTGGTTACACTCAGTCCTGGTCTGGTCTTTTCTCTTTTAGGATATTATGTAACTGGTCCTGGTCCTGGTCCTGCCCAAAAAAGAAAAATGACCAGACTGGACCAGACTTCAAACACTACCAGTGGCAGCTGCCCAGTTGCCAAACTGGGCAATGGTCTTGTGGTCCACCATTTCAAGAAAGTGGCAGAAGTTGTGGCAGCCTGATGTTGATTCTGATGCCGTAGTCACAGTGCCATTCATGGGTGATGTGGTGGCTACAGCAGTTTTTCTTTTCAAAGACCTTTTCTGATACCCAGGGCCAGGCATGTCTTCAACTGTTATATGGTTATACTGTGGACAGTTACAGTTTACAGTGGACAGTTTCAGTGACAAAGTGACCAGAGAAGTTCAAAAGTAGCTGAGAAAGCCTGAGAATAGCCAGGAGGACTTGAAAAAGCCCAAGAGAAGGCAGCTAATAGCATATTAAAGTGCAAAAAACACTCTCATCACCAAGATGGAGATGTGCCAAGTGTCTCCCTCACTGAGGCCAGGCAATGTGATGGTATAGCAAGGATGAGATGAAGACTAGCTAGGGTTCTATCCATGAGATCACGTGATCACCTGGAGTGGTGCCTCACACCACTCCAACACCTTCGAGCATCATGTTTTTGACTTTCTGAAAGATATTCAGAATCCGAGCAGCCCCTTCATCGGTTGTCAAGTCCAGATCCCAACACACCCTGGGCACAACATCAACAACAAAATTTATAGAGTTTTGTACCGCCTCGGGTGTGATCCGATTAACGTCTCCCTTGTCGAGCTCATACTTGCATACTATGTGCCCGAATGCGCTTATACCAGTGAAAATCGTTGAGCTGGCGTCGTAGAAATCGGCAAACCGTTGACGCATTTGTGAGTCAGCCTCAGCCCGAGCCGAAAGTGAATTAATAGCTGGGAGTGGTTTAATCCCCATGAACATCACGGGTATTCTCTGATGCTCAATCTTGAAGAGGATACCAAAGTTGACCGCCTCTCTGGTTCTTAAGGGTGGTCGAGCCTGGTAGGGGTAAGTGTCTGCCTCTCCTCTGAACTCATGGGTATGATTGTCCCTACCTGAGGTTTTACAACCCAACCGTCATCGATGGAGAAGTACTTGGTCAAAAGCACGTTCCAGGCCCCACCCCATTCATTTTCATCAGTTGTGTCTGGTGGAATGACAAGGAATTCGTCGAGCACAGATTGGGGCAACATTGCAAGATGAGAGGGAATGATACTAGAGTGGATGAGGAGGAAGTGAAGGCAAGCAAGTTTGCATCCAATTTGAGAACAAAGCCATCGAGGAACAATGGGGTTGAGTATGATATATCTTCAGATCTTCAGAGCTCCCATCAATGGTGTGACATCAGTAAAACCAGAAAAGTGTGTGATGCTGTTCCACAATTTGTAGTTGTGTATCCAGCATGAGACATTTTGTACTAGAATATTTTAAGGCTGCAGGAGGTTGTAATATAACTGGCAGGAAGGTGCTTCATATGGTACATATGGAATATTTTACTGGCATTTCAGAAGGCTGTACCCATACTCTCAGAATTCTTTGTGAATTCAACTCTGGTGGATTGCCAAGGTAACATTTTGTCCTATTTGTACTTATATGTCTGGATTACGCCCTATTACACCAACATTACGAAATCGAGCTACATGATCAAAAGCTAACACGAGCAAACCCCATGAGCTGAACAAAATTCAAAAACTTGTTCATGACCCTCGGCTACTTCCAACCATATATGTGTGAGTGTGAAGTGAGTTAAGTGAGCACTGAGATTTGAAACAACACATAAGTCTGAAAACATAAGAAATTGAATTCATTAAGTCTGAGTCATTAGTATTGTAACAATAAGAATTGAGAAACAGCCTAGAAATGTCAGTTGCAAAGAGTATGAGTGATCTGGTATTTTGACATTATTATTTGTTGAGCAATACAAGCCATTGTAACAGATAAAAATATGCTGCCTGGTTGTAATATGTGCCATTCATCAGCAAACCCTGGTGTTTCCCACAAATTTAAGCTCCGACACTATCAAATATTATAGTACCCATAGATGTGACAGGGCCTATGTAGCACTCTATAGATCTGCATAGATCGCTTATATCTCTACATAGATTACTTAGAGACTACACAGGTATACATAGACTACTCAGAGACTACACGGGTATACATAGATTATCCTATTATTTCGCCAACAATCCTCATCTTCAAACTTAACCATGACATTAAATTTATTCGGAACAAGCCTACTCGCAAAGCATTATATTTTGTAATAGATAGCTTGTAGCTACAAGCTACTAAGGGCATAGAATAATTCTTTGTTGAAGTACTTGTTGAGCCAGAACTTGTTGCTGTACTCCAAACTTGATTCCTTTGTTAGCCTGTTATCTGCATTCTTACCGAAAACAGGTGTGAGCTCGACAAGTGCTCTGACCCATGTTAGAGGAACAATCTCCCCTGCAACTGTTTTATCACGTTATGTTTATGCTTCAAAATAAACATTGAAGATTCGGGGTGTGGATATAAACCTTTTCTTGTGGAGCCTGAGATCTTTCGATTGATTTGCGGAACTACATCAAATGGTTGGACATACGAGAGACAAGTCTCGAGGCTTGGAATTGGTAAAGTCCGCGGCTGGGGGATTGCATGAAAGATGAGCCGCATTTGTGTGGCACGATGTCCTAAGCAAAATCAATGTACTGTTGTGATATATCAAACAAGGCCGAAATACCAGTTAAACTGCTCCGTGGCCAAATAGAATTTAAGTCAGTGTTCATGAGAACAGTATCAGCATGTCCAACTGGCCATTCCACTGATGGTGGAGATGCGTTGATTGTCTGGGGTGGGAGGATGTCATTGGGTGTGTGGTAGGAATAATTCTGAACCTGGACTGTTGTCCATGCTTCGATCATGTCGAAAGGCAGAGCCATCACATTGTTGGCTCCAGAAAGGACTCCTTGCTTAGAAAGGTAATCAACAATGGCACCATGTAAATTTGGTAGTTGGAATTTTTGAGCTGCATCATCAACTGTCATTCGGAAATATGTTGGATCGCGAGCAAGATGTAGGCCAGTTTTGGCACCCACAAACGTTCGGAAGGGTAAAGGTGAATGTGGACGTAAGCCCTGCTGGAGTTCATTGGCCACAAAGAAAAAGGTCTGGAGCTTTCAAGATGTCCCAGTCAGGTTTGTCATTGGCATAATCATAGAAAGTAGATTGGCTGTAGTATCAACAGCACAGATAGGATTGTGTGGAGAGGCTTCAATAATGTTGTCGTCATCACTAGTACCATTGTCGTCATTATCATTATTAATGGTATAGTTATCAGAGGAAAATTCTATGGATGCCTCGCATGTGGCAGTTGCAAGGTCAAAACATCGGCACTTCTCTGCACGATCAAGATGTTGACAGATTTGTGCTTCGTAGCCTTGATTGTTTGTAGAGCCAGATGGGTCCTTTATCTCAGTGATGTGGGCGCGTTCGGTGACATCAGCAGATCATTGTATTGCTATGCCATTCTCGCGAATGTTGGGAACAACACTTTGTAGAAATTCGAGCTTTGGGATGTAGAAGTTGTTCAGGACTTTTTTACGCTTGCCGGTCCGTCCACCAGCCGAAATTATGGCATTCTTGTTTTTGTGAAATTCTGCTAATGCCTCCATGATCCTTGTGCATGCCGCCTCTGAAAGTTCTGGAGCCTGCGCGAGGTACCAAAAGTCTGCTAATGCACAGATGGCAGCAAGAAAATCTTTTGGGACTGCGCCTGCAATCACGGCAATAATATACCGTTGCATGTCACGGTGTTCACGTCCTGTGACCTGCTTCAGACTTGAAATTCCCCCTGAAAAGTGCCGGAATCCGGTGTGTGGGTGTAAAATCAAGAACCGGAAGTCAATTTCCTCCTTCCCTAATACGCAGATGCACCACTTCACATCATGGTCCCAGAACATCTTGTGCCAATGATGGAGCAGTTCTGGGGTAAAGGAAATTTGAAGGTTCGGCCATGGCCCAATCACGCCAGAAAGGTCGGTGAACACCATTTAGACGAATCTTGCCAGTCAATGCAATATAGTCCGCTAAATCCCATGGGTCCACTGCATTTTCCGCTATACTAAGCTGTTTGAGTGTCGTCAAAGCTATGCGCAGCTCATGGCAGAATGGGTCGCCAAACGTTTTGTGGGATGCCATCGTCACGGAAGATGTCTTTCCACCCACCCCTGCCAAGACAGCAGACTCAGGTGTATCAACAATGTACGCTTCCAATGGAGTGAAGCAGTATCAAAGATTTCCAAGTGGATCCGACATCATTATGCCAATCTTAGCGGCAGTTTTCAGTGGACCAAGAATGAAATCAAGACATTCATGAATTAGGCGGTATTCAAGAGTACTTCGTATTTTCTGGTCTGAACTAATGAATTTGGGGATAGGAAGGAGTGCGAGGAGTACATATGCCCGATTCGATGCTTTCATCCGAAAGCTCAGGTCAATGTTCGCAAGACTCAGAAGGAGGGGGTGAGCTTGCCACCCGCCAGTCATTGCTGAGATGTTTGTCTTGTCTGACGAAAGAACGGTCCCCAGAAGTGTGGCCCCCACAGGCAATTTCTCCTGCGGAGTCACCAATTGAATGAACCATATGCGTTATGAAATAAAAATTACCTGCATTGACCAAGCAACATTTCCTGTCCTCCATTCATTGTAGATTCGCATCGTCTTGGCTGCAGTTTCGAATATTCGCAAGGGAGTGAAATGAATAGAGTCCTTCATTAATGGGTTGTGGAGGAGCGTTTGTAGACAATCAACTGGATTCTGATAATACAGCGAGATCTTTGTTTTGGTTTGGTAGATAGTCGGCCAGGGCTTGCATTTCCACTGCAGTCCCTTCGGAAGCATCTCGGCCCTAGCTCGAAGTTGCCTTGCATTTTTGAATGACAACCCAAGCTGTTTTATCTTCTTTAATGTTTGTCAGTAATTCCCTTCACGTTGCATTGGACTCACAAGGGTCAGCGACAGGAATTTAGTCATTTATGTCATACTGAGATTTGTTGAAAGCAAAAATGAAGCAAGTTGCCATTCGTCCTTCAATGAAAATGGGTAGTAGATGTTTTCAACACGCGCCACCGCATATGAATCACAATCAAACTCATCTAAGAACGTGGTTCCAGGTCCATACAACCGAGCAGCTCCTTTGTACTCCTCAATGAATGGCCCATCCCCAAGAACACCAGCATCAGAAATCTCGACATCAGGCAAGTCTACATCCATATCATCATCTGATAAGCAAGCTGCATCCTGGTTCTGGGGTGGGGTTATCTTGATTCCTGGCCGATGGTGCTGGTGTTGCTTAAGTTCATCATCAGCGAGGGAAGGGGCCTGTTGGGCAAGGCCGGAACAAGAACCAATGCGCTGATTCATATGAGAGAGGAGCACCTTGGGGCTTCAGAACTTGCAGTTACATGCTGGACAACGGGGCATGATGTTGGTTCCAAGCAACGTAGGAGCTGTGTTGAGCCGTCCAAGACCATGGAAAGGTGGTATAGCCTGCGATGGAGGTTCAGTGAAATAACAATGGACAGTCACCATGGTTACTTAAAATAAGGAGGACTCAGATGTCCAGAGTCTTATCAACCACATGACTCATGTGTGGAACCACATCAGATGTGGTTCCACACATGTTTGCGTGAACAACTCTCTGAGTTCCAATGCTATCTGATTGATGACAACTACCTATGGTAGGAAATAGCTCAGGTTAATAAATTAAATAATAAGAGATACTAGGATTAGATGGATACAAAGCCGGAAGGAAAACCTGCCATGTCTACAGAGCGACCACAGTCATCCTTACTAATTTGAAACAGCAAGGTTAGGGTTAACTGCGGCCAAATGAACACAGCCACTTGGTGATTCTTAGTCACAAGCAGCAAGCAAACATCAACCGCACATGTGCTTATTAAGGTAGTTCAACGAGTCCGAGTCCTTACTCACACACAGCATGAATAATCGCTGGTCTACTGCTACTCCGAACCCACTGGCAGAATTGGTACATACAAACTCAATATGGCAGCTAGTGCTTACCTCGCTTAGGGCAAGCCCGAAATTCCCAACACATTTGGTACGATTGATGATGCCGTATATGCTTTTGAACTTGTTGAGGCACAGAGGCTCCATTGCAAAGCTATGCTCCATGATGCCATTCAACAGGTTCAAAATGCCAAAATCCAGATGAACAAAGTGGATATGCAAGTCGGGAGAGTGCGATATGCCATCAACAGGAGTGGGTTTGGGGACATATTACACCCATTGCTTCCAGAGACACTGCCCACTTTCAGGCAAGCTGGATGTAAGTCCTCCACTTTTGTTTCTTTTTCTTGCTCAAATTTCCCTCTGAAGATGACCACTATGTCGAACTACACCGGGGACACATCAGCATCATACTGGATTGAAGCGTCCGCTTTGTGTCATTGTTTTCAGTCTCCAACACTCAAGCTAGACTACCCCGCTCATCGTGTTATCTCTTACATTGTCTACGCACAACTCACAAATGGAATAAATGTTGTTGTACCTCTACATCAATGGTGAACTCAATGTGAATACTATATTGAACATGATTGATACGTCAAGAATGCTGTTGTGACGTCTACTTTCTTTTCAACTTTCCTCCTATCATCATTATCATGTGGGTGTGAGAAGAAAAAAAGTAATCAAAATTGCCAGAAAGACTTTCAACAACATTCTTCCTTCCCCCACAACCCGCCTTTTCAATGCCGCCAAATGCAGGTCAGAAGTTAGTTGCTACAGGGCCGTTGGCTCCTCCCAAAGCCAAATCATCTCAAACCATAGCAAATGCTGATGCAACAACATTGTGTATGTCACTAACTCCTCAATTTGAATGCATATCTACGTTTATCATCATTATTACAGGATCTAACGCAGAGGCAACGGCAGGGGGAAAAGGGCCTCTTGTTGATATTCCCTGTACGTTTAAATGCCTTCTAGCTTCCAGTGAATACATCTAAATTATTTTCTAGTCAATTCTGCTCCAGATTTTGGTGGACGTCCTGTACGATAAAATCGTGGGCAAGGGGGTGCTATTGCCCAGCTTCAAGCTGTCAGCAAGCAAATAGAAATGGAACATCGACCACGGGTACCACGGATGACGGCCACTGTACCTAATGACCTACCATTGAATGCAATGGCTCCTACCCTGGCAGTAAAAAAAAAGGGTAACTCGGCAACACTGGTAAGGCATCACAGTAGCTTAAGAATATTCTAATCACATTTGGACTACAGGGGATCATGAAACCCTCTCGTGTTGCCCTGCTAAAGAAGGACTGCCCACTTGGTACCAACCCTCCTCAGCCCATAAGGCAACGGCACCTTTCGTGTTCGTCTTTTGGTTTCAAGTTTGTCCTACCCATTACTCCACCCCAGGCGGAATTTGCTCACCCTATCAGGCAACAGTTAGTTGCACCAGTTGCTGGACCTCAACTGGCAACACGTAAAGTTCGTGAGGCTTCTGTGGTCCCTGACTCGGAAGAGGACCATGATGGAGGTGAACATGAAGACGAACATGGCAATCAAGAAGATGATGAAGGTGGCAATCAAGAAGAAGATGAAGGCAGCGATCAAGAAGAAGATGAAGGCAGCGATCAAGAAGAAGATGAAGGCAGCGATCAAGAAGACAATAACCAAGAAGAAGACGATCAAGAAGACGACGCTGGCCTGGATGGAGACGCTGATGGGGGAGGGAATGACGGAGGTGATGAGGGTGAGGTTGGAGACGATGACAGCCAATCTCATCTTCAATTCCCATCATCAGACTCACCTGGTTATTAACCCATACTCTCATAATGACCTTTTACTGATGCATATTTAGTAGCCAACATCGATGAGTTGTCACCAGATGAAGATGAGCGACAGGCAATGAACACTATCCATGAAAGTAAGTGTACAGTATATATACTATTTGGTTCTGATGTTTCTCTGGAAGACATGGACTTTGCAGCACAACAGATGTTCGATGATGCGGATTATGATATCGCTGCACATGATGTACTCCAAGCTCACCATTCCAAGAATCGCACACCTCAGGCCCCAGATCCAAAATTATTGCGCAAATCCAAGCCTCGCATCATTGATAGTGAGGATGAACATTGTGATGATGTTGATGATAATGGCGGAAGTGATGAAGACCGTGGCAATGACACTGACCTCAATGGAAGCGATAATGATGTCAACGCTGTCAGGCCGTATGCACCTCACAACTCCAAGCATGATGGTGATCATGAGCCAAAGCCTAACCAGCTGGGATACTATTCTGGGACATGGATTGATGTCCTTGAAAACACCAAGGATAAGTATCGTTTTGACCTTCACATTAGAGCTAAAGACCCTTTTCCTTTACGTACCTGGCCTGCATTACAGAGAAGCCATCAGCTCCTTCTCGATGCTATGACGGAGCATAAGGAAGATCCATCAGCCATGCCTCTCGATGAGAGTAAGTTGAGCTTTTATTATTAAATAATGCTCACATCAAGGTCTTGCAGCAATCTATGATCGAAAACATATGACATCCTTGGTTTGCTTAAATTTTCGACTCCTTGAAGCATACATTAATTTGCTGGTCTTAGATATTTGAAGATGGTGCTGCGTATTGTGGGCACTTGAAGAAACTTGCTGTGGAATTGGTCTCTGTCCATTATCACAAAGATCTCCAGCCTGAGCTGGGAGGCGGCTTCAACCAACTTGAATACAATGAAGCCATCTCTAATAATGTCAAGTCTTTGCTTGACGAGGGGAAATATCTCCTTGGTAAGCCTGACAAGAATGTATGTTCTAACAATCTTTGATATGCTACGCTCACCATCTGTTAGGGCAAATCAACTAATTTTGGACACAGGGCTATCCGAGATCTTTGCGAAAAGTTCTATTATAGAGGAGCTTCTTGTCTTGCCGTGCTTTTTCCCGATGAATTTGAATCTCTGCCCAAAAGATGTTTAGGTCTGGCTTGTACTGCAGTACCATTTATGCTGTCATGATAATTCGTTTCTGCAACTGACATAACTTTGTAGATTGTAAATTCCCTTGACAAACATGAATTTGGTCACCAGCAGATTGTGAAATTCAGTTGTGAGGTTTATAGTCTCATTTACAAGGCGATCATTGCTCTCATAAGGGAAGTCAAAGCTCACCCATATCATGGCCCCTGGTTCAAGGTGATGCTTCGAGAAATTGCCAACTCTGGAAGGTAAGGGTATTAAGACTTGCATCGATATTATTATCTTGATT
>QFEU01000374.1:0-16208 GCA_003316345.1 Tricholoma terreum | reverse complement strand
CATCACCTCGACAGCTGAGATATTTATAAGTGAGTAAGAACTGAGCTATAATAAAGTTCTGTTAAAACTTCATTGTCAGGGCGCCTGGGTATTTCTCACCACTCCCCAAGTTAGTCTGGTCCAACTGGATCTGGGAGCCACCAGTGATCATCAGCAGCTACTAGCAGAAGGAGACCTTTGGTCCCTCACTATGACCAGTGTGGTCTCTCAAATATTAAGGGTAGTCATGAGCAGACATTGCAGAATGCTTAGTTAGGTATGAAGTGGAATAAATATGCCAATACATGCATAGCCACCAAGCAAGATCTGCCATTGTCTTTTTTATCTACAAGCTAAGAAAGATACGTGTAGACGAGTAGTGTATCGTGAGGGTGTGAACGAGAGAGAGACAAGTCTATTATCCCCTATGGGATGGACTTATATACAGCCTAGATACTCCTATAGTAGGTACTATATATAGGTACCGGCTTGTTTCCCTACACTCCCCTTCAAGTTGGTGCCAGTCCCATTTCCGTGATATGTTTTATGTGTTTTGGTCGAGGTAACCCTTTTGTCAAGACGTCGGCTGTTTGCTCTGGATCTCGGCAACTTTCGATATCTAAGATGGCATTCTGCGTTAGGTCTCGTACCCAGTGCCATCTTATTTCGATGTGCTTGGCCCGCTTATGGAATTGCGGGTTGCGTGCCATTGCGATCGATCCGTCGTTGTCCCCTTTTAGGAGGGTCGGTGCTAATTGGGGAAATCCTAGTTCTTCGAAAAAATTTCTCAACCAGCACGCTTCGCGTCCGGCCTCCGAAAGAGCAATGTATTCAGCTTCAGTAGATGATAAGGCGACCGTCGTTTGTTTCTTCGACCTCCATGTTATCGCCCCTCCTGCCATAATGTAGACATATCCTGATGTCAATTTGCAGTCATCGATGTTGGCATACGCGGCGTCGGCATATCTGTGAAATAGATTTCCTGACGACTGAATTTTGGAGTAAGTGATTCCGTGATTTCGTGTACCTGCTAAATATTTTAGTATCCGTTTCAATGCTCCTACATGTTGTAAGCTTGGATTTGCTGTATACGCTGTGAGTCTGTTGACGGTGAATGCTATGTCGGGTCTTGTCGCATTCGCGAGGAATTGGAGTTCTCCTAGGACTTTCGCATAGGAATTACTGCGGTTCCCTTCGTTTCCATCCACATTTGGCTGGAGTTTGATGTTTGGATCCATAGGCATCGATACAGGGTTCGCTTTGTCTAATCCTTCTCTTTTGAGAATGTTATTGATGTACTGCTTCTGGGAGATTGTTATAGAGTACTCTGTACGAGTAATCTCAATACCGACGATCCTTGTAGGTTCTCCAAGGTTTGTTACTTCCCATTCAGAGTGCACGTCGTTCTTCATTTTCTCCATCAGTTTATCTGACAATGCAAATAGCAGCAAGTCGTCGACCCAAACCGTTATAATTTCTAAGTCTCTGCCGTTTCTTCGGATGTATGCGCAAGGATCCGACCGTAACCGTTCAAAGCCGTGTTTCCTTAGTTTTTTGTCCAACTCTTTATTCCACTCACGTCCTGATTGTTTTAAGCCATACAATGTTTTGATGAGCTCACAAACTCGTCCACTCCCATCGTCAAACCCTTCTGGTTGGTGCATGTAAACTTTCTCCTTTAGTGTACCATTCAGGTAAGCTCCTTTGACATCCATTTGTTGGATTTTCAGCTCTTTTAATGCTGCCAGCGCTAATACCGCTCGAATTGTCTCAAGTCTTACAACTGGTGAGAAGGTTTCCAGGTAATCTTGCCCTGGTCGTTGCGCACACCCTTTTGCCACTAATCTTCCCTTGTATTTGAGAAGATCACCTAATTTGTTGTATTTCTTTAGGAATACCCAATTGTTGGATATCGGAACGGCATCTACAGGCTTGTCGACCAGCTTCCAAGTCCCCATTTGTTGGAGTTGGGCTAGTTCCGTTCGTACTGCATGCTCCCATTCCGGCCACTCGGGGGACCGCTTCGCCTCTTGTAGGCTTCGTGGTTCATCTCCTCCTAATGGTGTTTCGGTGAACGCGGCGTATATTCTTTCTGCTGATGAGAGTTGAAATTCTTCTTCTTCTTCTTCTTCATCAGAAAATGGGTCGTTCAAATAACGATAATTGGTTTTGATACCTCGCGTCTTTCGTGGTTCGTCGAAATCTCGCATTATGGTATCTTGTTCTATTCTTTTCCTCTTTGAGCTGTCATTCGTGCCCGTTGGCTGCGTGCTCCCCTTTGACTCCCCTTCATGTGGCGTATCGGGTGCGACCTCGATTTGTTCCGGAGGGGTTTCTTCTGTAGGAAGGGTCAGGAAACGATAGTTTCTTGATGTAAGTATCTTTCGCGTTTCGGCATTATAATATTTGACAGATTTTGATCCATCATCATAACCGACGTACGCGCGCCATTTGGATTTAGGTAACATTTTTCGTTGCTCCTTTTTGCCTTGGAGTAGGACCCATACAGGGGCTCCAAATTCTCTTAGGTGAGCAACGTTCGGCTTCTTCTCTTTCCATATTTCATACGGCGTCTTGTCTAATGGTCTTGTGTAGGAGCGATTTCGTAGGTACACGGCGTGGGATGCGGCTAGTTCCCATAAAAAATGTGGTAAGTCTTGTTTGTTGATCATAGCTCTTGCTAATTCAACTACCGTCCTATTCATTCACTCCGCCACCCCGTTTTGCGAAGGTGAATATGGCGCGGTCATTTGAATGTCAATGCCGTTCCCACAGCACCAGGTCTTTAAAGTTTCGTTTATAAATTCTTTGCTGCGGTCCATTCTGATCGCCTTTGGGGACTTTCCATGGGTTTTCAGGTGTAGTAAATATTCGATTACTTTTTGTGCCGCTTCATCCTTCTTCTTTAAGAAGTCAATGGTTGTATATCTTGCGGCGTCGTCAACCAAGACAATATAGTATTGGTTGCCGTTTATGGAGGTTACGTCGTACTTCCCCCATAGATCTATGTGTGTGAGTTCACCAGGTGCTGTTGTCCTGTCAGTGGACTTGCTAAATGGTTTTTGGCTGTGTTTAGCCTCTGTGCATGCGACGCAATCTGTTTTAGGTGTTCGCGTGTCTACAGTGAATCCGTCGACGAGTTTTAGGTCTAGTAATTTTTGAAGTCCACTATAGCTGATATGCCTGAAACGGTTGTGCCAAGTTTCCCAACTTTGGGATGGTTCGTTCGACATAAAGGTTTGTGGCGTCACTGTGTTTTTCTTCGTGTGATTAGCATTTGGTTTTCGAACACTCACTTTCATTTTGTATAGATTATTACTGATCTTTGTCCCTTTGGCGACGCTCTTGCCATCTTTCGTGATTAGAGTGATCATACCTCTTCCTCCAACATATCTCCCGCCCGCGGTGTCCCATCGTCCAAGGGAGATCAAGTTGTTGCAGTTATTCGGGATGTAGAGGACATCTTCTAGTGTTAAGATGTACTTATGACCATTGCAATACAATATTATTTCGATGGTGCCTCTTCCTTCTGCTTTGGCTTTTACATTACCAACTCTGGCAACCGTCGTTGCTTCTAGAGGTTGGTAAGTTATGAAGGCATTACGTTGATTCGTAACATTCGAGGTAGTCGCACTGTCTGCCAGCCAATCGTAGTAGAGAACATGTTCGTCGATTCCATTCATATTACAAGAATTGTACTCTTGTATATTAAAATGTTGTCCCTCTTCAGTCACATCGAACATCATGCGTTCTTCGAGACTGAAGGTAATTTCTTTGTCTGTTTCAACCTCCTCTACATGACTCGTTTCTTCTGTTTTAGCTTTCTTTTTTGCTCGTTCCTTTCCTTTTCCCTTGTCGTCGTATTTTCTCTTCGTATGCATATTTTTGCTGTTCTTGTTAGCCCAGCAATCTTTCGTGACGTGGCCAAATTTTCCACATCCGTCGCACTTGCTCTTGCCCAGGTGATGGCAATCCTTGGTGGCATGGTTGCGGCGTCCGCATTGTTTACATTTTTCCTCGTTGTTGCTAGAGATGCGGTTTGCGAGGGGTTTCTTGTTTGATACCGATGCTTGATTGACGTTTTCGTTGTTTAGTGCTCGAGTCTTGCATCGTATGTATTCCTCTTTGAGAATTCCTATAAACCCTTGGGATTTGATAAGTTTCTTGGGATCTGTTTCGACGACATCCTTGCGTCCCCCAACGTAAGATTCGGTGAATGTGTCCCAGGTGAGCGGGAGTGATGACGAGATGATGACCTTGAACAGGGGATCTGAGATCATGAAGTCCTTGTCATTCATTGTATTGATACGTTCCCAGTACTCCTTGAGTTTATTAAGGTGATCGCTAATGTTGTCGTCCTCACTGGCATGAGTGTGAAATAAGTTCCGAATTACGGAAACTATAGTCTGGTGCCCCTTTGACTCGTGAACTGCTTCTAAGTTGTCCCACATTGCCTTCGCATTTGTGCATTGTCCTATGTGGACCATTTCCGAGGATGTGATGTTATTGACTATCATCATCTGCGTGTAATTATCGTTGTAGTCCCAATTTTCGGCGCCTATGACATATTCGTCTTCTTCTGGACGGTAGATGGTGCCTGTGATGTATTCTTCCATGCGGCAGTATCTAAACACGCGCTTCATGCATTCGCGCCAGGCAATCCAGTTATTTTCGCTTAGGGGTTCAGTCAACTTTGTAATTGATGGGGCTCCTGCTTTGACTTTTTCGATCGGTGTTTCGAATAACTCATTTTCGTCGTAGATTTCGTTTTGATCTTGAACGTCTTGTACGTTCGCCATCGATAGGGGTTAGACTCTCTGACAGAGAGATTATGCAAAAATGGAGTAGTTGATCCATTGAGATTTGTATTCGAGATTCTGTTTAGGCGAGATCTTCTGATGAGTCAGGGCCCATAACCTGTAGACGAGTAGTGTATCATGAGGGTGTGAACGAGAGAGAGACAAGTCTATTATCCCCTATGGGATGGACTTATATACAGCCTAGATACTCCTATAGTAGGTACTATATATAGGTACCGGCTTGTTTCCCTACAATTATATTTTCTGAGTACTCATAATTGTGCAAACTGTAACTAAGTGGTAGAAATATTACTCTAAAGCATACCCTATGTAATTATAAGTAACCATTGTCAATGTCGGAAAATTTAACTTCACTCCGACAAGGGAAGGCATTGCCAGATATGGATATGAACCCGCATGTGACTTGGTGACAAACAAGTACAATGAGCCTCAGGTCCAATAGCCCCAGGTCCACTGGCCCTATATCTGGGCAGTCAGATGGTCCCAGTAGCATAGACTGTAACCGAACCGGTAAAAACCGGTTCTATCAGTTCGGTTACGGTCCAAAAAACCAGTCTAAACCGGTTTTCCCCCCATTTTTTTCACAGCTAACTAAATTTACTTTTGTATACTAATCAGCAAACCCTGATCCACTCCACTCCATCTGCACAGCTCTGCATAGCCACCTGCAGACATCCATAGTGTTGCAGACACCGCAGAATGGGTCTATGTGGTGCACAGAGCTGCATAGACATGATGTGTCTCTGTGCAGAGCTGCACAGAGACACCTTGCATCTATGCAGTACTGTCTAGTAATGTACAGCTTAAGAAGTATCTATGTAGGTCTGCCCCAAGTTACCATAGATACACAATTACAGTATTTAGCACAGAATTTTTCAGGACAGGATGAATGATATATTTATTAAAATGAGTGCAAAATGACCTCTAGTGTTCTATAAAGATTTCCCAACCCATTGTTAATCAAGCACAACATCAAAATTCGCAACCATCCTCGAAGCACGTGACCAAGTGTGCATCAATCTACAATAAAAAAATTGGAGCACCTGCGAAACATACAATGAAGGGATGTACCTTCCATCATCCCCAATCTGCTTCAGCATCTTCCTAAGCTGTACTCCATGATAGGGATCCAAATCTGTTTTGTCAATCAAAGCAAGCATTGCCAAGTGTACAGGCATATAGGACGCCCCGCTGAAATTGAGCTTCTGGTAGAATCTGTTCTTGAATTCATCAATGCAGTTATTAATCTAGGGGATTGCGTGAGGTTATGAAGGATCACATAATGAATTAAAATTTATGCAGGCGCAAGCCATTGCCAGGCATTCCCTTGGGAGGCTTTCAAATTTGTCGGGATAGAGGGCGGCGAGGCTTTTGTTACCCTGATAGTAAAAGTCTTTGCATAGGTTCATAATACAGGTATGGCCAAAGTTCCGAGTTTTACCCTATGGCCCTAAATCAGCAGAAAATCGTCTAGAATAAATTAGGAATTACATTTTCATCCTTACCACCTTGCAAGAAAAAACCTCCCCTGAGAAGGGTACTGGCACCTGTAGAAATCATTTCTTCATACTCCAGTTGATTATGTCCACAATTGTTGATAGTCGGCCATACATGCTCAGCGTAGTAGATAGGAATGAGGTCACTAGCTATTTTCTTCATTCTTCTGCGGTGTGTTGCACCATCCTCGAAGATCTGCAGAGTACAAGTGAGCATGTCTCGAAGGAATGATAAGCACAATAGTACTTACAAGTACTGACATTGCATGTTTCTTGTATAGTTCTGGAAAATTACACAAATCTGAGATGTGACACAGAAATGGTCTGAGATAATGCTTACCGTTGTCAAGAGGTGTTGCCCCAGGAGTTTCTTGGTACATTGTGATGGCCTCCAAAAGACAGTTGTGTGCATCTTGCAAAGTTTTTGAGTCACATTCTGGAAATGGATCTGTCACATGAAAGTGTAGACGATACAGATTTTTAGCATCCTCAAGAACATCTACCCATGCACCTGAGTAAAATCCCATCTGTGTATCCTTTGGTCCTCGAGCCTTGTCAATCCTTGAGTGATGCATTGCCTGAGATTGGACTGGAGGGGTTCCATCATTTTCAGTGTTGTTGTCTTCTTCATCTTCATCATCAACAGGCTTGTCGGCCTCCAGGTCCTCAGTTGCATGTCTAGAATATCAACTGTAGTTCCTATGCTGAGCAGCATGACTGTGATGAAGGGAGAGAGGTTCTGGAGCATGGGTCTTGCCATTTTTGTGATGATAAGCCTCAAGAACAGTGGAATCAGTGGGAGCACAGTTGCAACAGTAGATGTACCCTGCAGGTACAATCAGATTATATTGAAATGCAGCAAGAGACTGACCTTGATTATAATTATCTTTGGGTTGGTGAAGAGCAGCTAGAGCATGTTGATCATCTTCATTAGGCGATTGTTCATCAATCTCGGGTTCTGCTACAGGAACAATTCAGTGTAGATTTCATGAATCAAAAGGCTGTTGCCTTACAAATGCCATACATCTGATTAATATCAAAGCTGATTTGCATATCCTGAGGATGGTCAGCGTAGGGGTTAATCTCGCATTGTTCTTTAGCATCAAGACCGAAATAAGGACCACCATTACCCTGTTCATCTACATCCTCTTGTCCTGCCTCTTGCACATCCACATCCTCTCCTCCCTCCTCATCCCCATCCTCTCCTCCCTCCTCTTCCCCATTCCCTCCTCCCTCCTCTTCCCCATCCTCTCCTCCCTCCTCTTCCCCATCCATGTCCTCATCCCTACTGTTGACCCTACCATGGTCCCTGTCCCCACCATCACCCTCATTCTCATCATTGTTACCATTGTCCCCACCCTCCTCGTTGTTGTCCTGTTGTTGGTAGTGATGTGGGGCTTGGGTGTTTGCCTGCTGTAAATCCAGTCTGGCTTTGTTGTTCACCTCACCAGATGCATGCAGTTCCAGAGGTTTATGGAGGTTGTGACTGGAGCTGAGAAGTGGCTGTGGAGCAGGTTTGAATCCAAATGGCGATCCCTCTAGGACATGCAGTTGATGCACAGGTTTGGGAGGCCCAGTACAAAGAGGAGGATCAGTTTTGTCCCCATTGATGGACTTGACTATTGCTTGTGCGGCCTTGTGAAATATGTTATATACTGCTAGTAAAGAATGGCAATCAATATGCTCACCGCCCTGCTACCTCGTTTTTTCTTTGGTGGAGGTGCCATCACATTGACCAGTGCATCCTCAGGTACACATGTAGTTGGTTGCTGCGCTCATTGGGGTCGAGTTGGTTTCTGGATCTGTTTTGAGACTGCTTCAAGCTGCGCTATCACACCTTCTTTCCCACAATTTGCTCGTATCGGCCTTCCATTCAAGGATGGCTCCACTATCAGATGATAAAAATGTCAGTAATGAGATATGGCAAAAGTAGAAATCATTTATTGGGAACAATATTGACTGCACTTTGTCTGTCAGGTGCGGGCCCTTTTGAACCTGATTCTGATGGAATATATGAAATGAAACTACCAACTCATCCACCAATAGCAACCAACATATGTGATTTTGGCACACCCACCTTTGACTTCAGAATCAAACCTAGAAAACTCAATATTAGTACCGAGGCTAATAACAACGTAGGTGATGTTGATGCACCAGATTTTGAGCCTGGTTCTGATAGCATAATGAAATGTTATTGTGGAGGTCGATACAATATCCACAAATAGCAACGTACGTGATGTCGGTGCATCTGCTTGAAGTCCTGTTCAACTTGATTTCTTAGCTCTTGGTGGTGGTGGCAAGTCAGATGCAGCACGCTTCTGAGTCTGGTCTCTCATGGTTTGCACCAATAACAAAGTGGGCAGATAATGATAGAAGCGAACAGCAGAATTGACATGACAAAGTATATACTTATAGTATGCCAAATAACATGACCGAAATTCGAACATACCACATTTATGAGACAAAAAATTGATATGAATAGTGCAGAAAATGAATATTATTGAAGTATGAATTTGCAGAAAAAGGCCATGGGGAAATGAAGAGTTTGCAGTGAAAACATGGGAGCTAATCAAGTGTCACACTCATGTGTCCTTCCAGAACAAGGACAACATGTTGCTCTGCAGAATAAATTGAATGGCCCTCAAGCTTGATATAAATACACTTACTTCGATGCTGAACCACCTGTGGTAGTGTTTTTTGAAATTGAGGCTTCATCACCTCGCCAAACCCATATCACTTGATGACCCACCTCGCCTTTCCAATGTGTACATCTATTTGAGCTAGTTTATCTTCAGCATTTTGAACTTGGCAAACTGTGTCTTGAACCTGTGCAAGCGCACGCTTCAGCATGGTGGCGTTGGTGCAATGTTTGGCCTCAATGGCATGGAAAATATGTTGCGCATCAGCTGCTGTCCATACCACATCAGGAATCTGGCATTCCTCAAAGGGCTATGAATTGTCAGATAGAGTGGTAAATCATATAAAGTGATGGCATACCTGAAGCTTGCTAACTTGTGATCCTGGCGATTCATCTAAGATGGAACCACCGGATTGTGAGATGACACTGTTGTACATACTTATGCAGTCCCTTGTTGGGGGATAGGGATTGGTGATCAACTTGTTTGTAAACATTGAATGTCAAATGTTAAGATTCCCACACATGACTTGACTTGCAACCTTGTTCCAATCAATACAACAAGCTGTTTTGATGAATATCTTCATGCCTCAGAGGCATCGTGACTACATTCCCTGCGCAGACCATGCATTCTGTATCTTGGATTCCCAAGTAGGGTCTTTGCATCCCCTGGGTCTTCAAGAATTATTTGTCCACTGGGTTACACTAAACCTAAGCCACAGCTTGACCATTACATAGAAGCTTGTCCAAAACCTTGATGACAGTTCACCATTCATTTATTCGTCCACTGGGTTACACTAACCCTAAGCCACAGCTTGACCAGTGGGCTCCTGTTATGTAGAAGCTTGTCCAAAACCTTGATGACAGTTTACCATTCATTTATTCATCCACTGGGTTGCGCTAATCCTAAGCCACAGCTTGACCAGTGGGCTCCTGTTATGTAGAAGCTTGTCCAAAACCTCGATGACAGTTCACCATTCATCTATGTGGGAGTTGTAGCTCCTCAACCCAGGCAATTCATCAACATGAAGAACTTTTTAACCCTCAGACACCGAGTGTTGGTTTGTAGAAGCCTTGTTATTCTGCGCTTTAGTAATATCCAACACACACACCTTAGGGGTGAGCTTCAGTAGCCCCCAGGGGAGGCAGTCTTATGACTATGGGGAGAGCTTCTGTGGCCCCCAGGTAAAGACTTGTGGATGACTGATAACTGTATACTAAGGCTCTTGTATCCCAATACACTCCATGGTCACACTCTGGCACTACCATAGACACTGTGGTGACCTGTAGACAAGACGCGAGGTTTCCACAACCAGATCAAAGTCAAACAGAAGGAGCCCCAACCATGGACTGCCAAGATCAATGTGAAACAAGCTGATTGAACAACAACACTGACAATGGCAAGGACAATGACAATGATGAGCTTAGGATGCATCACCTCCTGAGCTCGGTGGTATGCTTTCTCACAATTGTATTAATACTATAATTTTTTTACTGACTATACACTAGTCTACGAATGGTGGAGGCCCAACGACAACAAAAGCAACGACCCCACATACACACCAGATCTTACAACAAGCAAGATACGACAAGGAAGCGAAACGGGGGCACACAGTGAGTGGAGATGCGAGAATGACAATTATGGGGGAAATGGCAAGCACATCAAGATTGGATTTGAGGGGCAGTGCCCCTCAAGCCCATATTTATGTTTTTTTTTTTTTTTAATTGTTTTTTTTACTAACTTTATATTGTTTCTCAATAACAGGGAGGGCACATGATGGCCGGAGGAGCACCAGCCAAAATGGGACACCCACAGTGGGCCTAGAAAAAGCAAGGGAGCACCACCAACAGCGGGAAGAGCACCGGCTGGGACGAGGGAAGCACACAGGAGTAGGGTGTAGCACGGGTCACACCGAGGGTCTCATCACCAACACCATACCTGTAACCTGTCACACCATACCCATACCTGCACCACACCCAGAGGTACAGGTCAAACCCACAGGTAATATATACAGACTACGGTGTGTTGACACCACAGTATACCATTGACACTGCAGCATAAGACCACGGTGTCAACAGACAACAAGAGCACAAAACTACAAAACATAAGGCACTAGACATATCAGCAAAATTATAACATTTCAACACTCAAATCCTCATCCAACACTCGCTTCTTCCCCTTCCCGTTAGCATCAACAGCCTCAACAAGATCCGGCATATGAACAAGGTCCTTCCGACTCCAATCCCCAAAACATAAGATGGACCGAATGGAGGACGCAGAGAGGCGGTTTCTGGTGTATGAAAGGAGCTGTCGACCCTGAGAGAACACACACTCGACAGCTGTGGAGGTAGCTAAACATAGCAGTCAGCAACACATTACAATAAGACTTTAAGTTGGATCACACATACCAGGTGCACTGAGGAAGTCGAAGGCCATTGTCGACAGCCGTGGATAAGTGTGGTGATGTTTCCACCACCATGCAATCGGGTCGCATACTCTCTCGATGGGCAATGACAGATATTCATCAAGCTCACCTACCTCCTTGATATCATCCATGGGGATGTCAGCGAAGTCTTCAAACTCGACATTTTTCTCAAGCTAGACAGGATATAAGTAACATAGATGACGATGAGATTTGATTCAGAAAAACATACAGCTGGGGGAGTGGAATCTGATGGCGAGACTCTCGAGTACTTGCTGAACTCATCCCCGATGATCCCCTCAGCGGTTTTGATCCAGTCCTTCTCCCATCTGTGCTGCTGAGGGTACTTGAGCTTGAGTTGAGGATAGAGCACTGTGCAAATGATTGCCTCATTAGTTGAGAGAGAATGCACACGATGAAGACCAAAGAATACATACCCATGGTGATACAATACACATTTGAAAGATCTGTCTTGGAGTAATACTTGTTCATTAACCGGCACGCAAAAGCAAGAGCGCGCCCGACAGCAGGCGCAAGTGGGGTCGTAGCCAAGCTGCTCAACATAGCATTGATCCAGTCCATTATTGGCACCATGTTGGCGATGGTGACAGCATCATCCTGAGAGAAAAACAGCATGGCGTCCTTGTACATCTAGCCATGATGTTTGGGTTTTCCAAGTGTGACGATGTGCATACAGGCTTACCTTCAAAACATGCAAGAGATCCTTGATGACCTCCCAGTCCCTGTCATCGAGTTCATACTGACGAAGCTTGAGTGTCTTGTTTCCTGTCACGTTGTCGATGACGATACGATAGTCAAAGGTGACTGTAAGCATGTCATAGGTGGAGTTCCAGCGAGTCTTGACATCACAAGGGATAAGGCGGACACGCCGACCATGAGTGACACAAGCCGCATGCCACGCTGGAAGGGTAATTGTAGTAGAATGGACAATGGCGAACGAGAGCTTGCGAATCTTCATAATCAAACCAGTTAGCGACAGTGTGATCCAACTAGTGAGGACAAAGTGCACCTTATCGAGGGTGGTACGAACAGCGGCTGTATTATCGAGGAGCTGTTCACGCTCCTCCTCTGTCAAGCCATCAAATGCCTTGTCAACCTCACCTTTGTCATTTTCAGCCTCGGAGTCTTCTTCTTCTCTGCTACCTTCATTGTCGTCATCCACCTCTTTAAGGGTTGGTAGATCGTCCTCATCATCATTGAGGTTAGGTTCAGGCTCAGCTGGCAAGGCGGTAGAAGCAGCAGAAGCAAATGGTCAGAGCAGAGCCTTCTCAGATAATTGCATTGTGTGGTTGAAGCACCAAACGCGGTTGACAGATTCAAACACATTTGGTAATTGATGTAAACGTGCCGTCTGCTTGTCATTTGATGTTGCATTGTCACCAACATATATCAATATCTAAATCAGATGTCAGCAAAGGAAGTTTTCGTAGCTATCATACTTACTTTCTGTGTCAAGCCATGCTCAATGAGCATTTTGTGGAATACCCTTGCCAGTGCACCCCCAGTATGAGACTATGAGACAACAATCAGAGAGGTGTCTGTTCAAAGATGAAGGACATCACTGACCTCAGGGACCTCCATAATGTCAAGGAGGAAGGTTAAGATGTGCCCTTCGTGGTGAAGATGCACAGTCCATGTGACAAAAGCGCGGTGGTTAGGGGAAGTCCAGGTGTCGGTGGCGAAGTGTACATGGCCATGGTGTTCCTGGGAAGATCATGTCAGATGGCTCAAAAGATGACATATAAATAACTCACCTTTAAAATTTTATCAATACACTTTCAGGGCTTCTCAAATACGGCCTTTATGTCTCGTGACACCGTACTCGGGCTTGGAATGTAAGTAGTAGGTCGGCCCGCCTTCATGAGGACCTCAAAATGCCGGTCTTTGACTATATGTAAGGGGCGATTGCTTTTGGCGCACCAACAAGAAATATAAGCGCTGCTGATAAATCAGAAAGGAGTCTCAACAATTAAGGGTTGTGCTCACTGAGATTCAGCCATTGTATATGCATGGTGAGATATCTTGACCGGTTGTTGGCCTTGTCATGCAAATGCGGTGAAGATCGACATATTTCGAGCTTTTGAGTGCATACCATTGAAGGCAGCATCGATGGCCTCCTGTCCAAAGCACTTGATTGTGTGACTCTTGAGATTAGATGTGGCAGCACGGTCCTTCAAATCCTGGAATCGCTGAATGCCATGTATGCCCTTGGGGCCTTTACACTTCTTCGCAGCACAGTGAAGAAAGTGATACTTGCATTTACCATCATGTCTGACCTTGACATCGGGTTTGAAGAAGCCATATACCGCCAAGCACCATCCTTTGCTGAGTCGTTCTGCAAAGGAGAGTCAGTATGGGGGTGTAATGATGGTTGCAAGTTACATACTGAGCTCAGCACTGTCACTTTCCTCATCGTCCTCCGCTTCTGGTTCCTCCCCGTCACCTGTACTTCCATCAATGGTCGACACAGGAACTATGTCTGGACATGTAGGTGAGCAAGCTGATAGACATCATAGCAGTAAGAAAGAAACAACGTACCATTATCTGAACCAATGATAGATGTATTCGAAGACATAGACCCTGTACAAGAAAATTCTTGTTATATGTCCAGCGCTTTGACATTGTCCCTCAGCGCAATCAAAAGCTCTCTGGCTCTATGACATGGCAAGGACCTTATCCAGATCTGGCATCACAAATGTTTGTTCTGAAGCGCGCCCTTCATCAGGATGGAAGTATCATAGGAGATGTTATCTCCCTTAGTTGGCTCAGAGCTCTAGTCGAGCTTACTCCGGTTTTTGGAGAGAAAGCAGATCTTAGGCTTATGAAGGAATCATCATTGGAGTATAGTGTGCACTTCTGGCTTGATAAATATTTTGATAAAGAACTGTTCTATGCACTTACTGGCTGATACTTGCTTGGAATCTCATGACAAGGGTGGCTTGACAATAGTTCTCTTGTCTAGATATCACTTTTTCTATGGTGTATTAGATTATCGAGAGCAGTAGTATTATTTCCGGTCTTTGTGAGGTCTTAAGACTTGGATGGGAATTATATAAATAGCTGTGTCTACAGATATCTACATGATGTTGTACAGAAATCTCAGTTCTGTACATAGCTGGACAGCCCATGAGATCTGTGCAGAGCTGCACAGAGCTACATAGTTCACGCAGCATCTGTAGCACTCTATGGGAATCTATGGGAATCTATGCTGTGCTATGATTTTGATCAGCATCTGTGGGAAAATCAGAGTTTGCTGATGAACAATCAGAATGAATAATAAATGAGCAGATGATTGCGACACGAGTGGAATTAGAGCGTAGATTTGGTGTAGATTCTGTAATTACAGAGGAAACTCCAAACATGCTTGCATTTGCAAGTAGTGGTCATGGTCTGTCACACTACGGACTCTCAAAAAACTGCTTATGTGATGACCCCCAACCACAACCACAAAAGTCATGGCTCAACTTTGAAGGGTCTTGTGCCATGTCTGGAACAAACCAGAGCCAAATTGTGATGACACCATGTCCCAATTTGGCTCTGAAAATCACAACCAGACAACAACCCACTGCCCCACTGTGCATTGCCGCACAGCATGCCCAAAAATACATATGGATATTTTTGTTTAATTGTTGTAGTTATTAGAGTCAAGTGGACCTTGAATTGCACCTGTTTGTTTCTCAAAAATCAGGAATATGTTGATAGATATGGCTGCACTTTAATGTGGAGAGAAAAATATTATAATTACAAACAAATGATGTGTGGCAGGTAGGTTCCAAGATGCTTAATTTCCCCTCTGATTTATCTACACCATACAGTAGTGAGTGATAAAGTTTGTGTTCAATTTGATTGCCAATGCCATGATGGCAAGGCTGCTAGGAGCTTTAAGGCAGGTCATAATACTAATAGGATGGGAGTTTTTTTTCGCAAACCATCTCTATCCCAGAGAAAGCCAGGCTAGAAAATCTTAGTTTTATAATTATAGCTTTGGGGCACTGGAATCTGCAGTACTTAAATGATTCTTACTGATTTACACAAGTCTGTACATATGAAAGTTCAGTGCCATGGGCAGAGAAAATAGTGAAAAAGTCGAAAAACTTAGTTATGACACCAGGGCTTGAACTCATGACCAACTGTAAAACATGTTACAATTATGCAATCATACAAACATCAATCCACCTGGACCACTACAACTTATATATGTGACACTCTGTAAACATCAAGATCCTCAAATGTTAATTTTTGATTGCTTTTCATTTGTTCCAGACATGGCACCAGAGCCACTTTGAAAGTAAATGCAATTCACCCAGCAGGTTGTGATGCAACACGTGAGACATATACAGAGCCAAATTATATTTCAAACAAACCAAGTTCATTCTTAGCAACCCCATGTCACCAACCAAGTGGGGGGTATGGCCATGCATGGTTGCACTGCGACACAAGGGGGAGAGACTCAGGCTCAAGGGTTCAGGCTTGGGGGTTCTCCCCCAAGCCTCAGGTATGTTTTTTCTTTTATTTATCCATTTTCACTAATTCTAAACCATAGGGAGGGCAACGACAGCGCACCCACATCATTGCCACCACACCTCACCACGACAACGCCAACTGGAGCACCCAGGGACATGAAGATGAGGGAGAGCCACCTGCACCCTGTGAGGACAGGCATTGGCAATGACAAAGGGCCAGGAGGTTGACAATGACAGCAAGGACAGGGATGGGGATGAGGACTGCCACAGGTAGACAAAGATGAGGGTGCGCAACAGAAGACAACAGGGGAGGTGCAGGGCTTGGGGGGCAATGCCTCCTAAGCCTAGAGGTATGTTTTTTTTTTTTTTCA